>JAPMOQ010055155.1:67639-78672 GCA_026543055.1 Argiope trifasciata | reverse complement strand
AATTAGAGACTGTACACGACGTATAGCTGATATATGAATAGATAAGGGAAAAATATCAGAAATGTTTGTTTTCTATCTATAGCTGTCATACTGATAAATAACAACATTTACAGACAATTGCTACATTAATCCTGAGCTGGGGAGATGAAATTTTAGAACTTAACTGGGGAAATGCGATCTAATAAACCGCATTTCATTTACATTCAAATTGATTTTTCTTCTGAATATATTAGTATGAAAAACTGCCAATATGTTTTGAAGATATTTTTCTTGATATCTAAATATGTTTAAGAAATTTTTCTAACTATATTATCATTGAAAAAAGTAATTGCATTAGAACATACATTTTCCTTTCAAATTACATGTTACAATAAATAATATTCTTGTAAAAACATACTACTTTATACTTTTTAAATCACACCTATTTTTTCAATATATAAAAGTGCATAGAAAACAATATAATGCGAAATACAACAATTATATTGAAAATAAGAAAATTGTCAATGGGTAAAATTGGTCCTTTTGTCATCGACTTGTGTGACTTTCACAGCACGGTTTTCTAGGCTATATTAAACTTACAGGCTAAGAATTAGTATAAAAAATCAACCTATAAGTTCTGTATATATCTGCCTTAGTATATTAATACATTTCATAATTTTTTCAAAATGTATGAAAAAGTGCAGGTGTCTTGAAGGTCACAAAACAGGGAGCTGAAGGCTCAATTCATTCCATCAAACTAAAAATAGGATAGGGATGACAGAAAGTCCATCATTTGAGCTCCAGTTAAATGATAACCTTTTCAGATCTTTATCTAATTGAGTAAAAAATTGGATTTTCAAGGTTTTTTTACGTTGTAAGATCTCAATCGTGGGGAAAAAGATTTGTTTATCAAACAATTTTAAATCCCATAATTTTAGGGTACACATATACCTCAGGTCTTAACTAAGTAAAAATATCCTCGGCAAAAAAAGTTATTTAATTTTCTGAGTTATTAAATAGCTACATTGTTTCCAATTTTATTCCCTTTTTAAATGAAAAAAATTCATTATATTTATCATTTAATTAATTTTATGTAGAATAAAAGTTAAAAAAAAACAGTTTTTTTTAAATACCTAAGTAGATAATGCATGTAGGACGTCTTCCCCGTGATCTGAAAGTCTTGGATTCCAGTCCCTTTTTCGGTATAGTTGCTCTTCCTCTGTTCTTTCTGTAGGATGTGTAGTTTTGCCCTCCTGTGGAAAGGGATTGCTCAAGCTAAAGAGTGATCCTTGAGTGGCAAAGTCGTACTCTTGGCCCTAGTTAGCGTTAATAAAAAAAGTTTAGTTTTAGTTTAGTTATATTAACGTCCAGTTTAAAGCAACACGAGGGCTATTTTGGGACGGACCTCGTAATTTTGAGCCACGGTCAAATGACGAGGACGACACCTGAACTGGCACCCCCTCTCCACACCACACCACTCCGGTGGGAGGACGTTTGGTCTGACAGATTTAACATGCAAGAGACCCTCTCACACGACGGTTTTTCGGTAGAATCGAAGCCTGCGGGTCAGAAGCCGAGACCTTACCACCAAGCCACCACGGCCACTACTAAAAAATTACTTTCTTCGTAACAGCAGATTTGTCCAATGACAAGTGCCATCAGAAACAACAAGACAAAAGATATTGCATTTCATCTTAAACCTAGATTTACATCCTGGAGCCTGCATTTTGATACGGGATATAAATGTAAGCTAAAACTCAATATTGGTACCCCCATATTGGAAATAATAGTATATCATAACAATACTATTTCAATCCTGAAGACGAAGTTGCTATCGCTCCAAACACCGAACCACCATCAAAGAATAAAACTGTAACCCTCATATGAGTACAAACATCGCATGTCCCTAATTATACAAACCCATATTTAATTTAAATAACTCTTATAAGCCATCGTCCACCATTTCACTATCAAATAAATCACAGGAAGTCCATATTTACCTTAAACCAACATACACATTGTTGAATTTTAAACAAGCATAGGCACCGTTTCGTTACAACTTTCGAATTCTCACTCCATCGAAACACCTGCATTGTTCCAATCCGCAATATTTCAACCATGCCACCATGCATAATTTTGAAGGATGGAGAAAGTTTATGGAGGATTCACGGGACCATATATTGATTTTGTCGGACTACCCTCTGGACCACCCCACCTTGGTGCAGACGACTATTTTCATCCGAGACCCACATCTGCCCGGCTATTTAATTAGGATTCAATTGACAATCCCAATTCCCCCTCGCTCTATCGCCTGAAACTACCTCCCTGTCAACTTCACGGCAAGACGTATTCTGCTCAAAATGTAGTTTTCAAATAACAGATTAATTGTCGGCCATTGGTGCGTGTAATTGTGTTTTGAAATTCTGTTTGGGGAATTCGGGAGATGATATTAAGTTAAAATTTTTCATTTATAATCAGTATAATGTGATTATTTCGGATGATTATGGGTATGATAATTGATTTTAATATTGACAAAACTATAAAAAAATTAAAATTACGGAACTATGGATTAAATTATTAAAACCAATCGTAAAGTAGTTTTTTTTAGATGAAAAAGTATGGAAGAAGAGGCAAAAATGTTTAATATCAGTTAAATTTAATAAAAATTAATTCACGCCTTTTCACGATTTTTCACGTCTCATAAAGAGATTCAAAACCGAAGAATCCGTAGATAAAATGTCTAAAAATGGTCTCCAAGGTTATAGATTCAAAACCGAAGAATCCGTAGATAAAATGTCTAAAAATGGTCTCCAAGGTTATCTTCTGAACGTGCTGATACAGGGGCACTATTGTACCTTAAAATTAGATTTGAAAGTTCTGATACATTTAAAAGAGAATGGCAAAAGCTTATCCCTTTTGTTGCTGTAGTTGTACTTTTGGCCCTAGTTGGCGCTACTGAAAGAACAGGAGTCGCTATTGGCTTAAATCATTGACAGACAGACAAAACAAAACATTGACAGCGGTCTTACAAAATGCCACAAGTCACAACACACACACACAAATTCCAGCAAACTTATTTCAACAATCGAATTCCAGTTGTGTTAGGATGATTGCAATAGTTAATTACTATGCAGCTTGCCGGCATTCGGACATAGGGGTATAGCGTCTTCCGAGGGATCTGGGTGTCTCGGGCTCGAGTCCTTGTTCGGGCATGTCTGTTTTTTATGTTTTAACTTTGAGGTGTGTGATGTGCCCCCTGTATAAAGAGATTGTACAAGTGAATGTGGCGCATGAAGTAGCTAAGTTGTACTCTTGGAACTAACTGGAGCGGTTGTAAAAAATAAGAGACATTCACTAGGCTTAAATCGTTGACAGATAAATGTCAGCGGGCTTGTAAAGTTTTCATAAGTCCCTACACAAACACTATTTTTTAATTTTTTTCGTAATCTAGAAATAAAAAGGCAAAAATATAATGGTTTATGTTTAAGAAAATAACTATCTTTATCAAGATTTTGAAAGACAATTTTGATACAAACTGAAAAATAAATATTTTAGAAAATTTTATGATTAAAGAACGTAACTAAAACCTGTTTGGAACAATTTATGACTAATATTATCTATTCCCCATATCCTAAAAAATCTTTTCGTATCGAAAAAAATAAGTGACTCCCAGAAACATTATATTTGAGATTCTGTTTACTACTTATTGGATTTTCTTTCTTTCTATATTTATATCGCAAAAAATTGTTTTCCAAAAGTTTTAAAGCTTTAAAGTAGTCACTACTTCTAATTTTTCTTTTTTTTCTTTTACTCAAAGAAAATAGGAAATTTTGACAAGCGCACGCATAATTGCATATTTACATTCAAGATATGCTTCCAAAAAGCTGTAACACAGCTATTTTCTTCTAATACAATGTAACAATTTTTTGTAGTTTTTTTACGTTCGTATTTTCAACAGCTTTAAAAGACCCAAATGATTTACCTTTTTAAAATTTTCACTTTGACTTTTTTTTTTTTTTTTTTCCTAAAAAAAAAAAAAAACTTTTTTTTGTGTGGATTTTTTTTCGAAATAAAGTATTTGAAAGAACAAAGAAGTTAAAAGATGAAAGCTTTTTCAGATTTTAAAAAGAAGCGTTTAAATGTTTCTTCTAAATTATATGACAAGCATTTTAAAAAACTTTAAAAAAATAAGAATGGAGATAGACACTTCTAAAATTTAAAATAAGAAAAAATATCTAACATCTATACTTATAATAAAGCTCAATGTGTGTGTGTGTGTTGGCGCTCTACAGGCCAGACCGTTGGACCTACAGCTACCAAATTTGGCACATGTATACCTTGGTGGTCGGGAATGTGCACCTCGGAGCCCTTTTATCGAATTTTTAATTAGAATCGGAATTAATTAAATTTTAAGCGAAATTTCGACGTTTTTCCGCTATAACTTCCGAAAATATTATAGCACAAACATGATTTTTACATCAATTTAAAGATAAAAAATCAGCTTTCCAATGGTATCAGTGTTTTAATGTATAATTTAAGCTTCTATTTTTAACGAATTTTTAAAGAAATATTTTACCCATGTTTTTTTAGCACATGACTGGATAAAATAAGAGAATGCTGGAAGTTCAAAAAAATTATCATCGCAAAATAAATCTAAAGAAATGCAACTTTCAGCACGTGACTGGATAAAATAAAAAAATATAAAATGTGATATTTTCTAAAAAAATAAATGCAAAGCAAGGTTTCTACAATCGTTTGCAATGTCTATATCATTAACTCAGTAAATCTTCTTTATTTACGGTAAACCTGATTGAATTTAGACAGGATATGCATTGAAATCCGGACTTAATGGCATATTTATGTAATCGTTTGCAATATCTGTATCATTAATTTAATACTTTTTTTCCCTTTCTCGCTTTCTTCAAAAAAACATATTCAATATTTTGGCAACATCACCGAAAAAAAAACATTTTTAATATTTTGGAAACATAACCGATGGCTAAAACTGACTTTTTTGTAAAATTAAAGAATATTATCAGGAAAAGGTGTACTTTTAGAACTTTCAGCCTATCATCTTAAAGGAAATATTAATTTCAGGTTAATCAATGCCCGGAATTACTTCAAGGCTAATGAATATGTGATTTAATTGAAAATTTTAGAATGCTTTACTCATGGCGAACCAGCTGGTCGCCAAAGGCGGCTAGTAAATAATATATCAAAATTGATATAAGTCTTAATGTATATTTATTGTTTTAGATTAGCTATCTCAAGTGACTAACAGAATTGCCAGGAATATGGATTATATTTCATTTTAAATAAATCGATTAGACATTATATCATGCCCTTATGACCAAATTATATGTCATTAGCCCTTAACTGGGGAGGTGAAAAATTTAAGACTTAACGGAGATTTTGGATCTTCGAGAACGCATTTTCTTTACACTCAAATTAAATTTTAATGAAATTATTAGTATTAAAATCAGTCAATGTAATGAATATGTTTTAGTAATTTTTCTAAATATATTATCATTGAAACATTAATTGCGTGGGAACATGCATTTTGTTATCAAACTACGAGTTATAACAAATGATATTCTTGAAAAATGGGCATATATAAATTTTTACTTTTTAAATCATATATATTTTTCCGGTATGCAAAAGTATATAGAAAACAATATATTGAGAAAACTCAACAATTATATGTTAAATAAGAAAAATTAGCAATGGATAAAATTGACCCTTTTTTATCGGCATTCTATGAAAAACGTTGGTTTTCGTGAGCATTTTAAACATGCAGACTAAGTACTAATATAAGAAACAGCCTGTAAATTCTGTGGATATTTCTCTTGGTATATTAATATATCTTGGAAATCTTTCAAAATACATTATTTATAGAAAATTAATTATATTTCAGCATACATATCAGAATCAGTCGAATCCGAACTTACATCGAAAAATCTTCTGTACAATTATCCTCATTGCTAAAATTATTTTCTGCCTCATTTAAAAGTGTCCTGCTTCTTAACGAGAATCAGTAGATTGGATGATATTTCGAGGATCAAGTTTTAGAGTCATCTACTAAGCCTTGTTTATCACTGAAACATTAACAGGAAGGTGCGGTCTTATGGACATCGCACAAAGAAAAAGCTGACATAATTTTTTTTTAAATCCCAGATAACTGGTTGCACTAGTACACGTGTAGTGAAAGTCTTGAATTAAAAAGCTACCGGGTTAATCCATTCGACTGAGCTAAAATGGAACAGGGGTGACTAAAGTCCATTCTTAGCTGAATGAGATACCCTTCCTCTCCAGTTAAGGGTTAAGTGTAATAATATAGGGTAAACTTTATCCAGGTATTATTGCTTAAATTATTTAAATGTAATTGTTAATTATTTTGTTCCGATAACATTTTGCTGGGCTTCCTCGTCTACTTTGTCACGATAATAAGCAAACACAGAATTCATGTATATTTTCGAACTTTTTTTTTCTTTCTGCGTACTATTATTCTAAATAATTTTTCAAAGTTGAAAATATTTGTAAATAGTTTTATCCCAATATCATTTTTTATATGTTTTTAAATTCTGTACATAGTTATTATGACGTGAGAACATGATGTTGTTTGGGTTTGAGGTTTTCGATAATTCCAAATGCATGGGCAAATAATTGACGATTTATTCAGGCATCCACTTTTCGCTTTTAGGGTTGTTTGAAAATAATGCAGAAGGCTATCACATTTGGTGATTTATCGCCATCTACAGTTACATATTGATTTCAAAATTATTTATTTTCTGATTTTTTACGAATTGTCCAAATTATTGTAAGTCATTTACCAGTTTAAACAGTTTTTAAACAATATGTGTAAATGTTTAGAAAACGATAGGATTTTTTTTCTTCTCAAAATCGGCCAAAAGGCTAAAAAAATTGAAAATTAAGGTTTAAAAAAATCTTTATATATAGAGGGGGGGGGGGGTGAGAGACTGATAGGGAAGTCACATGATTGTTTCAAACCGGTTTAAACTGGTTAATGATGTAATTAATTAAGACAAATAATAACTTTAAAAATAATAATGTTCTCATAAGATATGTTGAAATTTACAATCGTAGAATTCATTATTATTATTATTATTACCACTGTAAATATTTTGCTATTTAAATGAAATCCCTTTAACATCCCCACCAAAGCACTCTGTGGCCTGAACGATAGTGGCTACAGGGGTATGATACGGCGTTCTGTTGAAACATTTTGCTAAATTTTTCTGCATCTGTTTAACAGAAGATACTGAAAAATTTGCTTTCTTAAAATAGTATTCATTTCATCGATTATCTTTGAATTATGAAAAATTCAGAAATTTTATGGATTAATTTTAATTATTGAAAGTAGAAATTTGAACTTTTTGAAAGTAAAAAAAATATGTTCATGTATTCTTACTGAAGTAAATATTTCTTTAAAGATATTGGTTGAAAACTCAAAATCAAAGCATGAATCTAACATTTTACAGAACATCTATCCAAGCAGCAAGGTGCTGGAAGTTTATTTTAACTGTTTTATGTCAAAAAACAATAATTTTTTCCTGCACTAATCCTCCTAAAAATATTTTTTCGTTTGAAACAAAAAACGAAAGGTTTTTCTGAAAACTTTATTTCAAGTTGAATCGTGCATATTAGATTTTGTATACACATTTCACATATAAAATTTAAATTTTTCACGAGACTCACAATGTTGAAACGCATTAAACTTTCACGACTTACTGTTCCTTTATATTTTTGTACTTTTATAAAACAAAATATTTGTTGAACAAAACCATAACTTTATGTATAATTCAGAATTACTTTTTTTAAAACAGCAATAGAACTATAGTTTATTTTTTTCAAAAAACATTTCTAGAATATTTAAATTTTAGTTTTCATAGTGTATTTTTGACACTCTGAAGCATTTCAAATGATTTAAATTTTATTTTAAATTAGTTAATACAAACTATAGTTGCATTCTTTTCAAAAACTGAAAATTGACATTATTACCTTACAGTTTCAAGAAAGAAGAAGTTTTATGTTATACATTGTAGAATAAAACAAACATATGACAAAAAATTTCAAAATGGTTGACGGCTGCCAAAAAGCAGCCAAGTATACTTGTACGATTTGTACTTACGTCGTAAAGTTATACAATACCGTTGAGCCACGGTGGCCTGGTGGCAAAGTCTCGGCTTCGGAACCGAAGGGTTTCAGGTTCGAGACTCGATTCCACCGAAGATCCGTCGTGTGAGGGGGTCTCTTGCACGTTAAATCTGTCAGACCAAACGTCCTCCCGCTGGTGTGGAGAGGGGGGTGCCAGTTCAGGTGTCGTCCTTGTCATCTGACCATGGCTCAAAATGATGAGGTCCGTCCCAAAATAGCCCTCGTGTTGCTTTGAATTGGGACGTTAATATAATTAAACTAAACTATACAATACCGTTATCTATAGAAACATTGTTAACGCATTTTTTTAAATTGTTTCATTTTGAAAAAGTGGAATTTTAAAATGGATTTTTCACTCTTATTATCATAGATGCTGGAGTTGTGAAATTCTTCACATTTTTATTTTTCAAGGATAAATCCAATTCTCGTATGTAAATGGTGAAAAATTCAACGTCCATAATATCAAGTAGACTCTTTTTCCAGCATAAAAACACATATACGTAACAATAAAGACGGGAAAAGTACATTTACGAATAATGAAATCTCCGTCAGACATGTTAAGACAGAACGGCATGCCCGGCGCTCAGAAGTCGAGACTCAGGTTGGGTTCAAATGGACTTGTAAATCATCAGCTATCTACTTTTGTCTATAAATAATGTAATATTTTTTACAATCCTTTACATTGCCAGTTACTAAATAAAATAAATGCTGAACCCTCTTTCAGCAAATTAAAACTAAATAAAGAATTATCTTCGGTTAAGCATATGGGTAAAATGCTTAACCACTCTTGCTATACTAAGTATCGAAGAAAAAATTGGAAAAATTGTAATTTTCCAGGTGCAATTACTAATAAAAACAAAATGACGTATTATTAAATAAATATGCAAATGTTCATTTCTTTTACTTTGCTAAAAATTTAGGGCACCAAATGATTTTTCCATCACAGAGAAGGTCAGCTCTGCCCTTGAAGACATTATGGATCTGATTTGAAACGATTGGCAACGCAACTTTTTTACCTCATCTGGACAGAAAAAATGAACAGACACCATAATTCGCCTAGTGAAAAAGATCCTTATATGGTGGTCTATAGGGACTTAACTATGTGTGGGAAAATGGGTGAAGTTACATCTGGCCAGAATTTACAATATCTTTTGTAGGAATAGACTCATTATTCTATGAAAACTATATATAATATTATATATAGGTTATTTATTCATAAATAACCTACAAGGTGGCCAGAAATAAAACACCCCTACTCTGACCTCCATGGATATCGAACTACTCAGTGTAAAGGCTCAAAATTTTGTACACATACTATTCAAAATATGGGGAAACGGATTTCACGAAAAAAAAATTAGTTCCTGAAATCACCGATAGGTGGCGCTGCACAACTGGAACTATGATCAAAAGACACAAATAATAATAAAAATTAAAATGTTTATGCGGAATGGAATGCTTCCATGCTTCCTTTTTAATTTTTCTGCCCCTTATGGAAAATAAAAATAGTAAAGAAGCTAGAACTCCCGTTGTAACTGCAATTTCATACTGTAACCAGAAAAATTTGCATAAAGCATGGTTAGAAGCCATGTTCTGGGTATAAAAGAAGTTAAAAGGTGGGGAATGTCATTCTTATTAGTGATGGCTGTCACGCTGCCAGAACGCGCTTTGCTTGTGAAGTTGTTTTACGAGAATAAAGGAAATGCTCCAGCAGCACTTCGAGAGTTTCGCCGACTTAAGGATTTGCGTAAGGGACCATTGCTTCCACAAGCTCTCAGGAGAATGATCGCTCGATTCGAGGAAACTGGACATCTTGGAGTTCAGCCTGGTCGAGGACGCAAACCGGTTCGTTCAGATGTCGTTGAAGATGTTGCCACCGGTATTGTTGAACAGTCAATGGATAATGTTTTAGGCTGCAGTAGTGCACGTGCAGTGTCACGACACTTGGGTGTTCCCTATAGCACAGTGTGGAACGTACTCAGAAAAATGGTGCATTGTTTCCCGTACAAAATCCGCCCTAATCAACAATTGCTGGCCACAGACAGGGAGATGCGACTGACCTTTGCATTGACATTTCTTGCTAGAGTTGAAGTGGATGCATCGTGGCCGTGGCAGATTCTGTGGAGCGATGAGGCCCATTTCCACCTCAGTGGAACAGTGAACACCCATAACTGTCGCATATGGGACACGACAAACCCCCGTACCTTCCAAGAGATTCCACTCCACTCACCGAAAGTTACAGTCTGGTGTGGATTCACAGCCACATTCATCCTTGGACCGTTCTTTTTCGAAGAGGTTACTTCCAATGGCCTTGAGACATGTACCGTGACGGCCAACAGGTACAAAAGGATGCTCGAAACATTTGTTGTACCCCATTTGCAGCAGCGCCAATGCCTTGACACCATTACTTTTATGCAAGATGGAGCACCTCCACACATTGGACTCCCTGTGCAACAGTTTCTTCGCCAACATTTCACCACTGACAGAATAATCAGTCGCGCGTTTCCGACAACTTGGCCATCTCGTTCACCGGATCTTAATCCGTGTGATTTTTGGCTTTGGGGACACTTAAAAAACCTTGTTTATCGAGAACGTCTGATAACCTTGGCAGATTTGAAAGAGAGTATCAGTCTGCATGTGAGAAGCATCTCAGATGACCAGTTACGATCCGCAGTTGAACAAGCTGTCCACAGACTTCACATTTTACATCTTCAGGAAGGGAACCATATTGAGCAGCATTCCCTGCATCGATAACGTCCTTGTTTCATGTATGCTTGGTACTTTCAAATAAAATGTGTTTAAAACGTGTTTTTGTGTCTTTTCAGCATACGTCCAGTGGTACAGCGCCACCTATCGGTGATTTCTGGAACTAAATTTTTTTT
>JAPMOQ010055155.1:42312-60270 GCA_026543055.1 Argiope trifasciata | reverse complement strand
TTTTTTTTTCAAATTAAAGAACCCCGTCTCCATTTAGCAAACACAATTTCCTCACCCATCCACCACCCCTCTAAAAAATCCCCCTCCCCACCCTTTTATAATGGTATGACCCCTCCAATAGAAATCACCGTATCAAGAGAGCCTGTGCTGAATTTACGAGTAGAAAAGGGTTGGAGGGTGAGTATATTTGATCGAATCGAAACGTCAGGTGTCGTCGAGTGCTGTGCACCCCTCGAGGCGGCAGACGACAAATTACCGACACCGGGGCACTGCTTTATTTGCTTAAGTCGCAGAACAAGCCCTGATTAGCATGGGGCGCAAATACGGGCACGGAGGAAGAATGTTTCGGGAAGGAAATCGAATTACACCCGTGCCGTATCGAATTGCAAGTCGAAGTGCTGGGATGCGCGTAGATAAATAGTTCCAACTCTTCCTTTGAGAGGGGGGGTGCGGCAGGCACAAAGGGTTGTTGGAAAGGGTCGCCCCCGGAGGTAAATTAAGCGAGCTTGTCAAAAGAATGCAATTGCAGTGTGCCAGAGAAGTGCTCTGATATCGGCGTGTGTTAATTATTTGGCAAAATATCGTCTGCAGGTTGGAATGGAAAGATAATTGTTAAAATGCGATATCAACTTCCGGAAACGAAACGAGAGTTTTAGGCGTGGATTCTTTTGTTACTTCTAAGGAGTTACGTAACTCTTTGGAATGTGTTTGCTTACTTAAATTCAATAAAATATGTCAAATTTGATATGCAAATTTCAGTTCAAAGTTTAACCCTTTCGAGTAAAATGGGAGCCTTGACTTTTGCCTGGAATGATAGAATTGTAGATGTCCGTATATGTAATTAAGACGTTACGTCAATTAGCTTCAAATACAAATATTTCTTAGGCATTCTGAATGCTTTCGCCGTGCTGTTATGTAAATGGAAATTTCTGTTTTCAGCAAAATTACAACAAACAAAAATAAAAACTCAAACGAGTAAACATTTACAAAACATTTAAAATGTAGAAGAACTCTTGAAGTGTGTGACACCTGCCTTGCAAAAGTTTCACTTGAACGCGCTTGGCGCGTCAAGGATAATAAGTTGTATCATTCTATAGTTTGGAATAGTATTTGGAATCTGTTTGCTTCCTTAAATTCAATAAAAGATGTCAAATTTGATATGCAAATTTCAGCTGAAAATTTAAACTTCTCACATAAAATGGGAGCCTTCACTTTCGCCTGGAATGACAGAATTGTAGATGTCCGCATATGTAATTAAGATGTTATGTCAGCTTCAAATACAAATATTTCTTGGGCATTTTTAATCCTTTCGCCATGCTCTCCTGTCCATGGAAATCTCTGTTTTCCGCAAAATTACAACAAACAACAATTCTTGGGCATTTTTAATTCTTTCGCCGTGCACTCATGTCCATGAAAATTTCTATTTTTCGCAAAATTGCAACAAAAATAAAAACTCAAACAAATATACATCAAACGTTTAAAATGTAGAAAAGCGTTTGAAACTGGTAACGGCCACCCTGCAGAAGTTTCATTTGAACGCGCTAAACGCGTTACGGACGACGAAGAGGTTAACTTAATAATGTATATTTTGTTTAATTCTGTAGTTTGAAATAACAATAAACTTACGAATGAAATTTGTAATTTAATAAGGATATCAAATAAACGTATAAATCGAAAAGTGGATGTATATTGTTTCAGTCAATATGTAGTTTCTCCTGGAGAATTTTTTAATATTTTCTTAACCTTTGTTGTTGCTGTTGGGACTTATGGCAGTTCACAAGCCCACTGGCAGATACTGTCAGTGATTTAAGCCGAAATTGAGCATCTCTTGTTTTTGCAGTAGTGCCAACTAGGGCCAAGAGTTCGACTTAGCTACATCACACTTCACATTCACTTGCACAACCCCTTTTTACAGGAGGGCACATTCACACAACTCATAGAACAACTATGCCCGAAGCGGGACGTCCAGATCACGGGGAAGACACGCTACCCCTAGGCCAGAGCGCCAGCTCTTAACCCTTTAAATGGCTTGCCAGTGCTTTATATTAACATCTAATTATTGCCTCTCAAAACTATATGATGAAATTAAATCATTTAAGTAAGGTATAATTTTGTCTGTCTTTGTACTAGACTTGGGGTAGCGCGTTTTCCTGTGATTGGGAGTTCTAAATTCGAACCCCTGTTTGGTTATGGTTGCTCTTTCACCTATGCCTATGGTGACAACTTAATAAGCCAATAACAGCCAATAGACATAAACGTACCTTTTTGTCTATGGGCTGTTATTGACTTATTAAGTTGTAGCCACAATATTCCCCTACCACGTCCGGGTCACCAAATGTGGTGGGGGATCGAACCTACAATGTTCGGGTTTGAAGTCCAGGAACTTAAGCATTCGGCAAAAGCTTCTATTGGCTGTAACTGGCTTATTAAGATAGAGGTCACCTTCTGCCCTTGGGTGTTCAGTTATCTTTACCCTCAGAAGCTACTGACCCTTCCCCCCTTTTCCGTTGTAATGCGCATATAACATCAGCATGATTTCATGTTAAATTTACTCAACCAAAAACATCACTTGTAATCCATTGTTTTTTCATTGAATGAATAAGACAGCACTTTCCGGATCTTATCTAATTAAGTTATAATAATATAGGAGTATGATCTAATTTCTCATGAACTTGCTACTTAATCAAATCATTCCTGAGGCATTTTTTTTAAAGTCAAAATTAAACATTTATTAGGTACTAGCAGCCTTTGGTGAACCGGATGATTGCCAAAGGCTGCTAGTATCTAATAAATCACAATGCTTATTAAAATGCTTAATATTAATGCTTATTAAAATTTCCAATCATCAAAATTCCTCAAAATATGTACTTAAGCTCCAAATTTTGATACTAATATTATTTACTTATACTGTTATGTAGGCATTAATTTATGTATCTCTGTAATTTCTTATCAGCTCCGGTAAAATGTCTACTTTAAATTAAAATGAAAGTGATTAAACCTCAATTAATATTTTTTTAGCATTTTTTACTGAAACGATGCATTAAAAAAACTATTAGTATTGAAAGCATTTAAATCTTTATGTAATATCTCAAGAATAATTTAGCAAAAACTTCTCGGAATCATCACAGAGTATAGATCTTAGTTTTACTTCCAAAAAAAGAATTAAATGAAACGTTTTATTTGGTTTTGGTCTATAAATGTACTTCAAAGTATTATGAAGAGGTAAAATCTTGATATTCTTTATTTATTAAAGCATTTATAGACTTATGTTACATACTATATATATTTTTTATTTAATTTATTTATGTATTCCAATTGTTAAATCTTTGAAAAATTAGCCGTAGGTCTTGAATTGAAAGATTAAACCTTATTTGTCTTAAACAAAGCTGATTTATTTATACTTATAATAAAGCTCAATGTGTGTGCGTGTGTGTGTGTGTGTTGACGCTCTACAGGCCAGACCGTCAGACCTACAACTACCAAATTTGGTACATGTATACCTTGGAGGTCGGGAATGTGCACCTCTGAGCCCTTTTTTCGAATTTTTAATTAGAATTTGAATTAATTAAAATTTAAGCGAAATTTCGGCGTTTTTCCGTTATAACTTCTGAAAATATTATTGCACAAACATGATTTTTATATCAATTTAAAGATAAAAAAATTAGCTTTCTAACGGTATCAGTTTTTTTTAATTTATGATGTAAGCTTCTATTTTTAACGAATTTTTAAAAAAATATTTTAACCATGTTTTAAGCACGTGACTGGATAAAATAAAAGAATGCCGGAAGTTCGAATAAGAAAAAACTATCATCGCAAAATAAATCTAAAAAAATGCAACTTTTAACACGTGACTGGATAAAATAAAAGAAATATAAAATGTGATATTTTCTAAAAAAAATAAATGCAAAGCAAATGATTCTATAATCGTTTGCAATATCTAAATAATTAATTCAATAAATCTTCTTTACGGTAAACCTGATTGAATTTAGACAGGATATGCATTGGAATCCCGACTTAATGGCATATTTCTATTATCGTTTGCAATATCTGTATCATTAATTCAATATTTTTTTCATTATAAAATGTGATAGTTTCTAAAAAAATAAATGCAAATCTAAGGTTTCTATAAAATCTGCAAGAGCACGCTAAAGGGAAAAAAATTAGGTTTAATGAAATAATAGGAAAGATTAAATTTTGACGGACGTTGAAATTTTAAAAAAAGCAACTATTACTGCAAATTAAATCTTAAAAAAATGTAGCTTTCAGCATGTGACTGGATAAAATAAAATGAATATAAAATGTGATATTTTCTTTAAAAAATGCAAGGCAAAGGATTCTATGATCGTTTGCAATATTTAAATCATTAATTCAATAAATTATCTTTATTTAAACAGGATTGAATTTATACAGGATATGCATTCGAATTCCGGTCCAATGACCAATTTGTAATACTATTGTTTACTCCAATTGTTTAATACTATGAATTTGATCTAAATGAAGTAAATAATTACATTTTATGTACTTTGAGTCAAACAATGCATTTATGAATAATGAGTTTTAGATTTCTTCATACTTTGCTCTGTGAGCCATATTTTACAATATATTTTTATTAATATTTTAAATAAAAGTTTTTATCTCAATCAGTCTTCTAAATCAATCATTAAAACTGACTGATTTATAAAATTAAAGAATATTATTAGGAAAACGCGTTCTTTTAGAACTTTCAGTCCATCATCTTAAAGAAAATATTAATTTCAGGCCAATTAATGCCCGGAGTTACTTCAAGGCTAATGAATATGTGATTTAATTGAAAATTTTAGATCTCATTACTCATGGCGAACCAGCTGGTCACCAAAGGCGGCTAGTTTAATTAATAATACTATAAAAATCATAAAAAAATTTCTTTACATTTTCTTTCTAGAAAAAACATATTTCTTATTTATTTCATTTCAAACCGACGCATGCTGAAAATTGCATTTGTATAATTTGCAGTAATAGTCTATTTATTTATTAATTTTTAATTTGAGTTTTTGTGAATCTAATGGCAGCATATTGAAAAAAGATAATTTTTTTTTCCTTTCACTCGTAACTTGTGCGTTCAGCTTAAATATTATTTTTATTATGGAAAAGAGAAGCCCCTGGTTAATATATTTCAAGTAGAAGAAAATAGATAGAAAATCAAGCTCGAGCTCATTTTAGTGTCCTCTACTTTCTATAACCTCCTTCACTTCAAATATTTTTGCTTCCATATTTATTTTAAGCAATCTTTATTAATACTTTTAATTACAAAAAAAATTAATAAGCTTGTCAAAGAATTTGGATTAAATATTATTCAAAAAATTTTAAAGCAAAGTAATTTAATTTCTTTGTTTCGACTAACATGCAACTTTTTCAACTCACTTATATAAATCTTACAGAAACTTTAAAATCATTGAAGAGTTTTAAATACCTTTAAAAAATATTTGTACATTTTTACAGACTTTTATTGTTATTTTTTTCAAAAGGATAGTAAAAAGTTATTTGTATAATCATGTTTGCTTATATCAAACATTTGTTTGTTATTTTTTAAATGCAAATTCAGAAAAAAATGTTCTATATGTTTTAATACTTATTAACACGTTAAAACTCTCGAAAAACATAGGTTTTCAAAAATAAATAAAAGCTAATATCCAAGAAATGCTTTCAAATACATTTCTGAAAGAAATTTTCTTCTTTGTTTAACAACAAAATAAGTTTTTCCGATAAGAAAAAAAAATGAAAAACATTTGGTGCACACACACAAAAAATGTTTAAATAGTTTTTAGAACAACGTATTATGTTCATGTTCTTTGGAATGTTTATCTACTAGATTGTTTTAGAATTTTCTCAGAAAATCTTAGAATAGATATTTATTTTGTAAAGTACACATCTTTTTTTTCTTTCTTTATGCTCCAACTGGTTTCAGATTATCTGAATAAAGTAGGATCAAAGGCAAGGGATTACATGAAATCTATCCTCCTTTGGCGACCAACTTGCTCAGAATATTGATTTCAGTGGTTGTTAAATGATTACTAGAGTGCGATGAAAAGTTTCCGGAATGATCTAGAGGTAGCGCTTCTAAAATAATTTGAACTAAAGCACTTCAAAGTGCTATATTTTTTAAATTCTTCTTTGGTGTTTTAAAAGATTTGTGTTTAGTTGTTTTTATACTGTGCTGTTTAATTTTTTTTGTTTGTTTTTAGCCGAATAAAAAGAAAAACTAAAACGCGAGCTGTTATAAAATATTTTTTATAAAGGCCTTATTTCCCATGGATATTAAAACTTAGCAAGATACTGAAGAAATCTGCCCCTTCATTTACAGAGAGAAAATAAATGTAATGGAAATGGAAGAGTAGTTCCATTTACAGAGAGTAGAGTACTCTCTGTAAATGGAAGATTAGATTTCAAACTAAACTAACTCTTCATTTGAAGAGTTTGCTGCGAAAGAATGTTTAACATTTAACACCACACTTCCGAATCTAGAGGTCATATGGTCCCTTTCCGGTTTGGTATATAGGTAGACTTTATTAAAAAAAGTTTTAAAAAAAGCTTTAAAAAATTACACAACAATTAATCGGAAAGATATAGACAAAGGATAACTCAAAAAGGATGTATCCCCTGTTAGAGAAATTTGTAGTTAAGTGTACTATCATGTTGTAGAATAAAAATATGTTCGTTTGGTACCAGAAAGATACAGCCCCAATCATTAGTTATCGGGTTAGCTCAAGCGAGGAAGCTGCTTGTTGCAATATAGAGGTAGCTCCTGGTACTACCGCCGGTCTTCTGCAAACTTGAATAATAGGAGATACCTGCTTTTTGACAGCAAATCCTTCAATTGTTGAAACATGGGTTGGAAACTTTAACGTGATCGCACTATCACTGGATGCTGAACGTTCTAGAAAACCAAATTCAGCCACTGTAGATAAAATCGTTTGAAAATTTTACAAAAATGATCGCCGATTCATATTAACTGATATTGCTGAATCTATTAGCATAACCAAAAAATGAACATATCATATTTTAATTGATAATTTGGATAAGATAATGCTTTTGGCAATATGGGTGCCGCGTTTGCTGAACTTGGTTCAAAAAGACCGACGTATGATGATATCGGTGTGGTACGATTGAAACTCAATTGATTTTTTGCAGCGTTTCTTTAATGTGTTAATTAATACGTAGATAAGGGTTTTTTGTTTCCTAATATTAACTTCCCATTTTGAAGCAACACTGGGGCTATTATGGGGCGGACCTCGTAAATTTGAACAGCGATCAGACGACAGCTGAGATGGCACCCACTCTCCACCCAGTGGAGAGTGGGTGCCATCTCAGTGGACAGTGGGTGGTCATCTGGTTTGACGGATTTAACTTGCAACAGACTTCCTTACACAAAGTTTCTTCCACGGAATCGGGTCTCGAACCTAAAACCCTACTGCTCCCAAAACCGAGACCTTGCCCCCAGGTCTCGGCTTGGGAGCGGTAGGCTTTCAGGTTCGAAACCTTGATGGATCTTCTAACTTTGTGGGAGGTCACCGCGACCTCCCACATCTATCTATGTGGATTTATCTATGGATTTTATATCTATCAGTAAAATTCATAGACCAAAAAGCAATCAAAATAGTGAACAACGGAAGACGGCACCAAAAAAAGCAAAAAGTACCATATGATTGAAAAGTTATGGCAACAGCTTTTTGGGACGTTAAGATAGTTTTATTATTGCATTATTTAGAAAAGGGCAGGGTTATAAATGCTGAATACTGTGTTAATATTTTGGATAAACTGAGATCTAATATCTGTTGACATAAGTACTGTTATCAAACAATGTGAGGGAAAACATTTAACCCTAAAACGTTTTTGAAAGTTGTTCTTCAAAAATTGAAGATGTTAAGATTGAAACCTTTATAGTCATTTAATTTCTATATTCTGCAATCACATTCAAATACTTTTCCTTATCTAAAAATATAAAAGTTTCTTCGAATTTCTGCTTTTATACGTTCAGATGAAAAATCAAATTTAAAAATATATAAGATTTAATTGAAACATAATTAGAATTTTTTTAAAGAAAGGTTTCTTTACTTCAAAAAATACTATAACATTGACGCTGAAAATATTTAAAGACAAGTTAAATCATCAAAGAGGTTTTTTTGTTGAAAGTACATTTTTGAAAAATTGGATCAAAAGAATTTTGATTTTTTTTTTTTTTGTCTTTTTAGAAACTTTATTCCCATTGTTATTTTTTACAAAGAATTACAAAGAAATAATAAATATTGTTAATTCCTTTGTCAAATATGTTCAATTATTTTTTCATGTGAACACTAAAAGAAAACTATAAATTCTTGCTTCTCTGATGCTTTTTTAATATTTTAAATCTTACAAGAAACAAATATTTTTCCTTAAAACAATAACAAATAATATACAATAAATAATTACAAATATGTATCTCTGAGAAACTTTCCTTTTTACTTCAGATAATAATTTTTTTTCTAAAATATAAAGAACAAAGAAAATTTTTTACAGAAAATAATCTCTAAATAGCTTTTAGTTCAGCTTTTTTGAAAAATTAAGACACATTTCTTTTTCAATTCCGTCTTTGAAAATCTTAAGAGAAACATTGATTTTACTTAACATGTATTAGCTTTTATATATTTCTTAAATTTCTGATTTAAAATTCTCTTGAACATAAAATCTCAATAGTTTCAAAAAACTGAAAATAATTAATGTAAAAAAATTAATTAAATCAGTTATCTCAAAGAAGTAGTATAAAAAAAAGTTATTCAATTCCCTACTTAAGTCTGCCTATGTAGATGAACTTAAAAAGCAACAAGTAGTTAAAAAATGTAAGCCAATTCCTACATAGGTCAACAAAGAAAATTCTTATTTTAGCTACTTTTCATTAAATAATTATAAAAAAATATTAAGTATCCAAAAATTATTGATTTTGGCAAGAATTGAACTCTCATTTTTCACCTTCACGTAAAAAATACTGTAATCACATTTTACCGATTGTGCTATGGCCTATCCAATTCAGTTTTTCTTACAAATGGCTAAAACTCTATTTAAAGTACAAAAGATTAATTAAGTTTAATGAATGAATGCATATTTGAAAAAAAAACTATATTTGTATGAAGTGTCATCCACCACAAGTTAAAAAACATATATTTTAAAAACCGTAATAGCCTTTGGTGCTTTAAACAGTATTTTAATTGCTTTACATACAACCACGGTAGCCTGGTGGTAAGGTAACGGCTTGTGAGCCGTAGGTTTTCGTGTTAGAGACCCAATTCCACCGAAGAACTGTCGTGAAAGGGGGTATGTTGCAACGTTAAATCCGTCAGACCAAACATCTTACCGCTGGTGTGAAGAGGGGGAGGGGCTGCCAGTTCAGGTGTCTTCCTCATCATCTGACCGTCGATCAAAAGTACAAAGTCCATCCCAAAATGACACTAGCGTTGCTTTAAAACGGGACTTTAATAATGCTAAACAAGAACTTTTTCTAAAAAATTTCATTGAATACATTGAGAAAGAAATCAATAAACCTTAAATCCTGATTTTCGTTTACGCCCCAACTGAAGTAAAAACTACAAGATCGTAGGGAAAAATGAATTTATTACCAAAGGTTACATTTCAATATAACAACCATGGAAATTCAAGAATCGGAACAATTGTCAGATTCCTTTTCAAAAACAAATGCCGCTAGTCAATAGCAGCGTTTCTTTTAAATGCTTCATTAATTTAAAAGTTCCTGAATTTTCTTCTAAGAAAAAATATGGAGGGTGAAGATTTGAAGATTCAACTTCCACAGTTGTAATTTTAGTACGTTTATTAATCCCAGGTTGTTTGGGATTCCACCATCTTCCGTTTCTCTCGAAAGATTTGATCACCTTGTTGAACAAGATTTGATCTTAAGAACAAGATCGAAAGCTCTACGTTCTTGTTCCTCTTCATAAAAAATAAGCTATGCGGTTCGTAATTATAATCTCTCCTATGAGTTGAAAAATATTACGAACATTCCAGGTTAATAATCGATTTGATTAAAGCCTTGAAAAAGATCTTCTGATTTCAATGAACAAGATTATCTAAAAATATTTCATTGCATTTTTCAGAAAATTCATCCTATGCCTAGCAATAGACGTTTTAATAAAATTATTTATCATCAAAACATCTTGAGAATAATTAATTTAAATTATAAATTAGGTACAAAAGTTCACTTTTCAATATCATAATCCTGAAGATTCCGGCATCGGATCAAGAACACGATTTTCTTTCAAAAATTAATACCGCTAGTGATTTGCTTTAAAATTTCTTTAAGATACTTTTCTAATTAATTTCAAAGTTCTTTCTGAATTATCTGCTAAGAAAAAAATATGAAGCAGGAAATTTTAAAGAGTAATCCTTCAAAGGTGTAATTTCAGTACCTTGCCCCTCCAGCTCATTGCTTAGAATTCTAGTAACTTCTATTTCTTTTGAACGATTTCTCGTTGAATCTTCTCACTGAACAAGATCTTCTGATCTCAAGGAACAAGAACTAAAGTCTTACGTTCTTTTACTCATCATAGAAAATATGCCCCAGGGTTAGGGATTATCATCCCTTCTGCGAGTCAAAAAACACAGCAAAGTGAATAAAGATCCCATATATAAGTTGTTTCCAAGGGAGCTTGTCAGCGATTTTAAGCCGATTTTAAGCATCGCTTGTTTTTTAGTAACACCATCTAACGCCAAGATTAGGTCTTAGCTACTCACGCGTCACAACCCTTTTTTTTTTCGGGAGGAGGGGGCGGACTTGATGATGATGATGTCATGTCCGTGTTTTCACAGAAAGAGGGTGTAGCAGCTTCTGAGGGTAGAGACCCCTGAGCACCCAGAGAGCAGAAGTCTGATTTCTAGCTGATATGAAGGTGACACATGCTTTCGCTTGCACAACCCTTTTTTACAGGAGGGTACATTCATACCTCTCACAGATAGAACCCAGAACAACCATGCCCTAACCGGGACTCGAACCCGGGACTCCCAGATCACGGGGAAGACACGCAACCCTTATGCCAGGACGCCAGTGGGGGCGCACTTCACTCATGAATGTCATTCATTCATCCCCAAATCGTATTTTAGACCTGAAAGAGAGAACGAGCACCTCTGATACAGTACCCCCAGTGGTATTACTCCCGACATGGTGGACTTTGTGACCACGACGGACTTATATGTGCGCCAGCCACCACGGCACACGATGATTTTTCGGCTTGTGGGGTTCGAACTCACAAACTGAAGAATGTGAATCCGGCGTCCTACCGACCTGTCTATCGCGGTCCACTTCCAGACTTATGAATGGCTTGGTTAAAGATTTGAGCAAGATCTTCTGATCTCAATGAACGAGATTATATAAAGTTATTACCAACGTACTTTCTTATTGGTAGCGCGTCTTCCTGTGATCTGGGCGCCAGGGTTCGAGTCCTGATTAGGGCATGGGTGTTCTTCCTTCGTGTTTCCTCTATGAGATGTTGAATGAGCCCTCCCCCAGTAAAAAGGGGTTGTGCAACGTAATATCATTTTTATTTGAGCTAGAAGTCAGATTTTTGCTTTCGGGTGCTCAGGGATTTTACCCTCAGAAGATACTGCACCCCTTTCCTTGTTAACATGGACACGACATCATCATCATATAAAAATATTCCTTTGTGTTCTACAGAAAATTCCTCCCGTGCTTGGAAGTATACGCTTTAATAAATATATTTATTTTCAAAAGGACTAATTTACATTACTAATTAAACAAGAAACAATCAGAATGGATTATTAATAACCCGTATTCACCGAACTCATATCACACCTCCTCATATTAATAACATAAATTTATTAATCATATATTAGCTCCAGAAATGAAGTCGTCACAATAGACTGACCCACGATCAAAACTTTCACCCTAATATCATCTCCCGGATTTCCCAAACAGAATCACAACGCCCAATTACATGGGCCACTGGGCCCGAATCAATCTGTTATTTAAAAACTACATTTTAAACAGAAGGATAGGCAGTTGCCTGCATGGAGTTGACAAGGAAGTTCAAAACAGGTAGTTCCGGGTGATATTCCGAGGCTGAATTGTGATTGTCAATTGAACCCTAATTAAATAGCCGTCCAGATGCGGGCATGCAATGAAAGTAGTTCGTCTGCACATAGGTAGGAGGGGTGGACCATAGGGTTGGTTCGACAAAATCAATATACGGTCCGGCGAACCCTCCATAAACTTTCTCCAACAATTTGTCTCCTTTAAAATTATGCATGGATGGTGTGGTTGAAATATTAGAAATCGGAATAGCGCAGGTGGTCCGTTGAAGTGCGAATTAGAATGTTATAAAGGAACAGGGCTATGTTTATTGAAATTTTAATATTGTGTGTATGGATATTAAATAAATAGAGACCTATTGCTTGCTGTGATTTATTTGATCACAAAGTGAATGGAGATGGCTCGTAATACTTCTTTACATCATATGGCTCGTAACACTTCTTTGCATTTAATGGCTCGTTACACTTCTTTATATTAGATGGTTTGCAACACTTTTTTGATGGCTTGAAATATTTCAACGTATTTGATAACTTGTAACTCTTCTATCCATTAGATGACTTGTAACACTTCTTTACATTAGATGGTTTTCAACACTTGTTTTCATTTGATGGCTCGTAACACTTATTATTAGATGGCTCGTAACAATTGTTTTCCTTAGATGGCTCATAACACTTCTTTGCATTAGTTGATTTGCAACAGTTATTTGCATTAGATGGTTTGCAATACTTATTTGCATTAGATGACTTGAAATATTTCAATGCATTTGATAGCTTGTAATTCTTCTATGCATTAGATGACTTGTAATACTTCATTACATTAGATGGCTAGTAACTCTTTTTTGCATTAGATCTGGGTTGAAATAATAAAGACACGTTATGTTTGTATTCATATTTGTATCATAGTTTCATTCTTTAATGTTACTTCAAATTGTGGGGTAGTAGCATTCTCGATTATAGTGTCAAGTAGTTATCATGAAGTTAGTCAAATTTTAACATTGTGTTTATGGATATTAAATAAAATGATATCTTCTGATATCTGCTATTTATTGGATCATAAAGTGAAGGAAGGTGACTCGGAACATTTATTTGCATTAGATGGCTTGAATTATTTCATTGCATTAGATGGCTTGCAACATTTCTTTTCATTAGACGGCTCGTAACATTTCTTTGCATAAGATGGTTTGTGACATTTCTTTGCAATAGAAGGTTCGTAAAAATTCTTTGCATTAGATGGCTTGTAACTCTTTGCATTAGATGGCTTGAAATACTTCATTGCAGTGGATGACTTGCAACATTTCTTTGCATTAGATGACTTGTAACAATTATTTGCATTAGATCACTTTCTTCTTTTCTTCTTTGCATAAGATATATCGTAACACTTCTTTACAATAGATGGTTTGCAAACACTTTTTTACATTATATAGTTTGCAACATTTTAATGCATTAGATGGCTTGTAACACCTTTTTCATTAGATGTGGATTGAAAAAATTAAAACACTTTATGTTTGTGATCTCCAAATAAAAATTTACTTTAAAAAATATTTTTAATATGAGTCATCAGTCAACAATAACTAACGCAGGGGCAGAGAAAATTATGCTATCAATCAATAACGACTGACGTGGTCTGAACGAAAATCACAGTCGGTACAGAAAGTGTCTCATAGATACTTAATGAAAGTAAGTTGACTGTCACTAGTGATTGATGAGATAGCAAATGAAATTGTGGCATCAGTCACTAGCAATTCATATTATCTAAAAGAATCTAATGCCTAATATTAGGTATTTGATTGGATGCGCTAAAAACCGGATATCTATATAAAGAAAATATATAATTTGTTTAAAATATATAAAATGTATATTTTTTATATTTGTATATTTTGCAAATAAAAATTTACTTTAAAAAATATTTTTTTTTAATATGCGTTATCAGTCAACAATAACTAACACAGGCGGAGATAAAATTACGTTGTCAATCAATAATGACTGATGTCGTCTGAACGAAAGTTACAGCCAGTACAGAAAGTGTCTCATATATACTTAATGAAAGTAAGTTGTCTTTCACCAGTGATTGATGAGATAGCAAATGAAATTGTGGTATCAATCGCTAGTAATTGATGTGATCTGAATGCAAGTACAAAATCAGTCATTAGCATCTACTGAGTTGAAAAATGAAAATACTTTATCAGGCACTGGTTTTTGATATGGCGCTTAGTTATTAGTCTTAGCAAACTACTTTTCAATACATAAATAAACTATGCTAATGAAGTTAAATTCCCTGGCATTGTCATATTAATACATATGTGTAACTGTATGATTCACGTGCGTCCAAATATTTGTAGTATTGTGACTTTGCTTTTTATTTCTTATAATAAATTTAAAAAATATTTAACATTATTTATTTATTTTAGCTTTTAATATAGGAAAAAAATAAGGAATTATGTACCTGATGGAATAATGACAAGATTTAGAATTTCATTTTAAAATGGGATATATTAATAAAAAGTATACAAAAATTAATATTTTTATTTTAAAAAAACTGCAAAAATTCAGAAAAATTACAATTTAATTGAAATCATTAAAAACCATTTTTTTTTACATTTTTCATTTATTTTCATTCAACAATATTTTCGAAAGTTATAGCGGAAAAGCCAAGAATCACTTAGTTTCCAATTAATTAAAAATCAAACTAAAATTAAAACAATAATTACAAGAGATACATTACCATTTTCCAAAGTATATTTGTTCCATATTTGACAGCCTACAACTCACACACACACACACACGGACATTTTCCCATAATATTAATAAAGATTAATAAAAACAACAATTGCAATTCAGATAAAATCATAGAAATGTTAGTTTTTACATTTGTAAATGGCTTAAAATTATATTCGTTCAATAAAATTTTCTAGAGTTATAGTGGAAAAGCCGAAAATCGCTTAAATTCCAATTAATTAAAAAGCAAATTAAAATTTTCAAATAATCACTTTAAGCCGCACCTTACTACTTCTAAAGTATATTTGTTTCCAATCTGATAGTTCTAGGTCTGACGACTTGTCCTGGATACCGCCTACACCACACACACATTTCCCGCTACTATTAGTAGATATTAAAAACCACTGCAATTCTACTAAAATCATTGAATTATGTTTTTTGCATTTTAAAGAGATTTCCATCCGACAATATTTTTGAGATTTACTGTAGAAAAGTCAAAATTTCTCTTAATTTTCAATTAATTAAAAATGTTATTAAAATTTTAAAGCAATTATTCCAAGGAACACTTTACTTCCTTTCAGAGAACATTTGTTGCAAATTTGATAAATCTAAGTCTAAAGATCTATCCTAGATACCGTCTACAACACACACCCTTTACATACACTCATTTTCCCTAATTATTAATAGATTAATAACAAAAACCAAGAAAATTATTCTGTCTCTACTATCTCTATTAATAATAAGGCTTAAGTAGATTTTCAATTAAATCTCTTATTATAGACTTATTCTCTTAGCTCTTCCAAAAAAATATCAGGCATTAGATTATAATATACATCATATATCAGATTGACTATATATCAGCCCCAGATAGCTAATTTCTTGGATGTGCTGAAAACCAGATATCTATCTAAAGAAAATATATCAGTGATCTCCAAATAAAAATTTACTTTAAGAAATATTTTTTAAATATGTGTCGTCAGTCAACAATAGCTATTAGGTTGGTGCGTATGAAATGTCGGATTCTTAAGTGATTGTATAAAACTGCATATCTTTCTTCAAAAGCTGTTTATTCAATCAAAGTATGCTCCATTCGCTTCAATACACTTCTCCCAACGAGATTTTAAAGCGTAGATGCCTGTCTTAAAAAAATTTTGGTCTTTAGAATTAATAAACACTGATATCGAGTTTTTTAGACTGTCTTCATTTTCATAGTGTTTGCCCCTTAAAAACAGCTCTAAATGCTTGAAAAAATGAAAATCGGTCGGCGAGAGATCCGATGAATATGGTGGATGCTGCAAAACTTCATATTCCAGTTCGTTCCAGCTTGTTTCGCTCTGTCAGTGCGTGCGGTACCCACTTGTCCATCTTCTTAACCTTGCCAATCTCAGAAAGGTGTCTCAATATCGTTGTATGGTCAACTTTCATCCTGATAGCAAGTTCCCTCGTGGATACGGCTGGATCCGCTTCCACTAGAGCCTTCAGGTCATCATTCTTCACAGACGTTTTGGGTCTTCCGCGCGGCTCATTTTGCAGTGAAAAATCGCCAGTCCGAAATTTTTCGAACCAACGCTGCACTTTCCGATCGTTAACCGTATTCTCCCCAAACGCTTGGTTTATGTTGCGTGCAGCTTTTGCAGCACTATTACCAAGTTTGTACTCATATAAGAAAATGACGTGAATGTCGGCAGAATTCATATCGGCAATAAACTCAAAAGAAATAACAAAAGGGAAGACCTTCGAGAAAACCTATTTTGCTGAAATGAGTCTCTGGCAATGGACAATACGACTATGAATGAGGTTATGCCAAAGACAAAAGTATAACGAAAACAGGGAGACAAACGTCCGCATGTAAAGAGAATCCGACATTTCATACTCACCAACCTAATAATTCAGGCGAAGAGGAAATTATTTTGTCAATCAATAATAACTGATGCTGTCTGAACGAAAGTTACAATCCGTACAGAAAGTGTCTCATAGATACTTAATGAAAGTAAATTGTCTGTCACCAGTGATTGATGAGAGAGCAAATGAAATTGTGGTATCAGTCGCCAGTAATTAATATGATCTAAATGAAAAGTACAAAATCGGTCATAAGCAACTGATGAGTTGAGAAATGAAAATACATTATCAGTCACTGGTTTCTGATATGGTGCTTAGTTATTAGTCTTAGCTAAGTAGTTTCCAATATATAAATAAACTATCCTAATGAAGTTAAATTTCTTGGCATCGTCAAATTAATATACATGTGATATTGTATAATTCATACGCCTTCAAAATGTTTGTAGTATTGCTTTACTTTCTTATTTATTATAGCAAATTTTAAAAATATTGAGCGTTATTAATTTTTCTTAGCTTTCAACATAATAAAAAATAAGAAATTATGCACCATGTGGAATAATGACAAAACTGTGCCCATAGCTCCTCCAAAAATATTAGGCATTAGATTATATGTTGATATCAGATATCAGATATCTGACTATATATCAGCCCCAGATATCTATTTTCTTGGATGTGCTGAAAACCAGATATCTATCTAAAAAAAATATATCAGTGATCTCCAAATAAAAATTTACTTTAAAGAATATTTTTTAAATATGTGTCGTCAGTCTATAATAACTAACACCGACGGATAGAAAATTATGAGAAGAAAGGTGATGAGGAAACTAAGTGAAATAATTATGGAAACCTTATTAATAATAAGGTTCCCTCATTATTAATAGAGATTAATAACAATACATCAAGGTACAAGGAGCGATACCAACTCATTTCAAGCACAAATACTTTTTCCTCTAATCGACAATAAAATAAATCCATCTCGCCCTTCAACTTGAAACGCAAAATCTCAACGAACGAAAAAGATTTAATATAACTAACCTCTCCTACATAAATTACACTCTAATGGCAACGGGAACAGCAAATTACTCTCTTCTTCCTGTATCATTACCGAGCGTTGCCATTCCGTGAGCGATTAATTTATTTCCAATAAATAATTGTCCCCGGTAAACAATCGATAATCTTAATTACGATATCCGATTTTCATTCACTAACGTAACGGTTGTCATTATCATTCTCCGGATTATTATTTGCTCCATTTCCAGAGACCCGGATTCTTTGTTCGCCTCGTATTGATCCGAGTGGAGTTGAGCGGGCACATGTGCTGGTAGAATTAAAACTCTG
>JAPMOQ010055155.1:10960-34012 GCA_026543055.1 Argiope trifasciata | reverse complement strand
TCTTATTAATAGATTTGCGACAAATTTTGCAAAAAAAAAAAAAAAAAAAAAATATTATTTTAATATAAAAACATTTGCCAAAATTCATCTTCTAATTCTTAGCACTTTTTTGTTAATGTACTTATATTAAAAGGCATATAGACACATAATCCTGATTTTGAAAGTATTTTTTTAAATCCCGAAGTCAGAAATTTTTGAAATTTTAAGATTCATTGATATTACAAGACAGAATTTCAAAAATTAAAATATTTTCTTAATCAAGAGATTTTAACCCAACCATTCCTAAGATAATTTGAACTCAGAGTACTGCAAAATACTAGAATATTCGCATTTCTCTTTCAAGAATAAGAAAATATCCCTACACCTCTCTTCACCCGCAATAACAGCCTTTGTTCTTAAGGAATTGATATACAAAAACGAACCAGACTTTGGGCAAGACAATTAAGCAAATCCATGATCGAACATCCCTTGAGAATTCTCAGAAAAGCTCCATATCCCTTAAGCCCATGTGAGCAAGCGTTTCTAACGAACAAAACTGGTATTCCCTTAATTTACACTTAAGGTATCCGACTACGTTCGAAGGAGAAATTTCTAAAAAATTATTTAAACCTGTGGTTTTTGGATGTATTGTCAATTATAATACAAAGCACTATAAATACAACAAAACTATTTGAAAATATAATATATTTTCAGAAATAGGAAAATTTGTAGTAAATTTTAATGAAATTTAGCCAAAACGGGGGACAACACTATACACAAAATTGTAATGAAATAATCCTATTTTTCTTTGTAAATTAGTAATAGAAAATATAATGTTGAATGAAATGAACCGAAATCTAAGAAAATTTTTGATACAAGTAAGTTATGGGTATAAATAATGTATATATGCATTTTTTCCATACAAAGGCAACTTCATTTTTCTAAAAACTCCTACAAATGAAAAAATATTTCACCAATAATAAAATTTTAGTTCATTTCATTGCCCACATTATTTTAAAGACATGTTGACATTTTTATATAAATACCTCCATTAGTTTTTGATTTATTGTTTTAATGATCGAGGATTTTTATGAAAATTAAAGTGAAAGACACATTTTAGCTGAAAAATATGTGATAAGTCAGGCTTTCCTTTTCTTAGAAAAGATAAACTGTTTTGGGAAGAGAAAAGCCTGCACTACAAGAAATAATAATTCGAAAAAAAAAACCGCCAATGTGGTCGATAAACAGTGTTTTGCACCTAGTCGGATACCTCAATAAAAGAAAAAACAATTCACAATAATATCCAGGTATCTCAGTCGTTTGCCATTATTTTATTGAAGGAGAATTGTGGATTTTTTAGTATTAGTTGTTTTAAAGATTCGAAAATTATTAATAAGAATTTTAACTCCTTAGGAAATAATGCATATTTTGCAATTGAAAGGCACATAAATAGTTCGATTTGTTTTTATGTTTCCATTATTGATTAATTAAAATAATAATTTAAAATTTAAAAATGTCATGAAATGTTTTTATAAAAACAAGCAAATTGAAAGGTTTACTACAAGAAGAATGTAGTTCCAATTAGGGAAAAGTTTGAGTTACATGCTCTATCACGTGATAAAAAATTCCTTGTTCATTTGGTATCAAAAGAACATGAGAACTAAGATGTCCAATATTTCTCGCGTTACTCAAAGGATAGAGATGTCTATCTCATTGGAATTTAGAATGTCCCCTCATTTTTTACGCCTTTTTGAAAAACTTGAATAAGTGAAGCTTTCTCCATTTTAAAGCAATCCCTTCAACTCCTTATGAATATATACACTAAAGTGACAAAAGTCATGGGATAGCAATATGCAAATATACAGATGGTAGTAGTATCGCAGCGAAAATGTATAAATGCACAGTTCGTTTTCCAGAGCTTTCATTTGTGTTCAAGTTATTAATGTGAACAGGTTTTTCGTGATTTATGGCGGCACGACGAGAATTAACAGACTTTGAACGTGGAATGTTAGTTGGAGCTAGACGCATAGGTCATTCCATTGCGGATATCGTTAGTGAATTCAACATTCCGAGATCCACAATATCAAGAGTGTGCCGAGAGTATGAAATTTCAGGCATCCCATCCCATCATGGACAGCGCAGTCGGCGACCACCTACACTTAACGACCGAGACCGCCGACGTCTGTGTAGAATGGTCAATGTTAATAGACATGCAACACTTTGTCAAATAACTGCAGGAATCAATGTGGGACGTACGAGGGACGTGTCCGATAGGACAGTGTGGCGAAATTTGTCTTCCTTGGGCTATGACAGCAGAAGACCGACTCGAGTGCCTTTACTGACAGCACGACATCGCCTGCAGCGACTTTCCTGGGCTCGTGAGCATATCGACTTGTCTCTAGACCAGTGGAAAACCATGGCGTGGTCAGATGAGTCACGATTTCAGTTGTTACGAGCTGATGGTAGATTTCGAGTGTGGCCCTGACCCCACGAAGACATGGACCCAAACTGTCAGCAAGGCACTGTTCAAGCTGGTGGTGGATGCATAATGGAGTGGGCTGTTTTTACATGGCATGGACTCGGTCCTCTGGTGCAACTGAACCGATCATTGACTGGAAATGGTTATGTTCAGCTGCTTGCAAATCACTTGCAGCCATTCATGGACTTCACGTACCCACACAACGATGGGATTTTTATGGATGACAATGCGCCATGTCACCGGGCCAGAACTGTTCACGATTGGTTTGAAGAACATTCCGGACAATTCCAGCGCATGATCTTGCCACCTAGATAGCCCGATATGTATCCCATCGAGCATTCATGGGACATCATCGAAAGGTCCGTTCGTGCCCAAACTCATGCACCATCCACACTTTCACAGTTATGGACGTCTATACAGACAGCATGGCTCAATATTCCTGCAGAGGACTTCCAACGACTTGTGGACTCCATGACACGTCGAGTTGTTGCACTTCGCCGGGCAAAAGGAGGACCGACACGATATTAACAGTCATCCCATGACTTTTGTCACTTCAGTGTATATTTTTTGTCTATTAATAAATACGATTTATTTATAACATAATTCCAAACTATAATAATAATAAAAAATTCTCCTCTTTATATAGTTAAAACCAATAACTGTATTATTGAAAAAAATAAATAATATATAAGTATGATGTCTTAAAACATTAAATGAGGTCTTTTTGTGTATGTGTATACGGCACTTACTATTTGGATCAAATTTTATATCGAGATAAGGTTTTGCTTTTAAAGTGTATCCATATCAATGTCTTTCATGAAAAAGACGCGATTTTACCCACAAAAAATATTATATTATTATAATATATTTTATAACTAATTACTAGAATAAGAGCATTCAACTTGCATAAGTACATGGCAATACAGTGGTCATAACAACATAAATAACGCTCACATTGCGGGTTCTGGTGTGATTCGCGATTTTGCATTATACTTATATTTTATATTTTGTTTGTGTATTTATATTTAGTATCGTTCCAATTTTAGTATTCATTTTTTCTGCATCTTTCAAATTCATTGTTGTGTACTTTATTTTTGTTAATAAAGTCCACCTACATCTATACCAAACCGGAAAGGGGCCACATGAGCTCTAGAAACGGAGGTGTGGTGTGGTGTTAAATGTTACATGTTAAATGTGTTTATATTTAATATGTTTGCCATACGACTTTTTTATATTTAGGTGTCTTTATTGAAAAAATAAAACTTTACTCTAAAAAAAATTATTATAATTCCCTATTAAAGCCTTTTTCTATCTGCTCTCATTCTTACAATGTCATACAGCGGAGCCTATTTAATCGGCGTAAAACTGAATATAAGTTCAGAAATATAAACAATGATAGCTAAACTGTAATATAAATGCTGTAAAATAACAGACTGTTCCGAATAACATGTTAAACTAAGTGCATTCATGATTTTTATTTGTTTGAATCACCAGTTTTTAGGTAAGTAAGATTGGAAAATATTCATACGTAATTAGAACGTGATTCGTATCTTAATATTTATTTTCCGTTATAACATTTTTTTATATTTCTATATAATATAATACCCAATTTTATATTTAAAAAATTCTTCCATTCTGTCTTGAAATTAATTATTTAAAACAATCGATCTTGGAGACATTAATCATCATAAATAAAAAAAAATCAGTATACTTAATACCTATTGGTATCATCGATTGATTCTAAATTCTAATTTGGACTTGAAATCTGAAAAAAAAAATTAATTTCTAATAAAACAAAACTTTTATCATAGAAGTACATTTTGATTTACCTTTAATGCACTTTATTAATCTATATATCTAAAATTATATCATATCATGTGAAATTGATATCCTGTTGATAATTTTCTATAATAATGACCTATTAAAACAACTGAAAATTAAAACAAACGCGATCAATTTACGTCACGTCAATTCCAATGATAAAATAACAATATAAATTTTCAGCACATAATAGTGCATCGACACCATTTTTAATTAAATTCATTTGTCTATCACGTGACTATGATTTCATTGCATTTTATTAACAATAGAATATCGAGTTATCTACCAAACGTCATGAAAATAACTTTTTTTAAAAACCAGCGTCATTTCATGGTTTAAAACAAGTATCCCATAATATTATTTTTAGCGTCTACGTGGTAACTCTTTAAACCTTTTTGCCAGATTCCCGGATATAAATACAAAAATAAAATCCCATTCTTCGTTGCAACCACTTTCTAGGAAGACGCGATTACCCCCTTAATTCCTGCTACTGTTTTTTTTTTCAGGACACAGATTCATCTCGGCTTCACATTATTTTTACCTGAAATTTCTATTAAAAGATCTGAAAAGGTTCCTCTTGAGATGCCGTGGGACGATGAACTAGAACATTCTGCTCTGGAGGTGGTGTATATTTGACATTCCCTGGTTGTTAGTTTTTGTTGGGTAATTTTCAAATGTATTTATTACTTAGTGCGAAAATAATAAGATATTTCTCTCCAGAGAATTCAAGGTTTAGGATTTACTTCCCGGAAACTCGTATTCTTTTATTCGAAATTATAATTCTAAGAATATCGTGAATGTTCTACGTTTACTCATCTTGTAATTAATAGTAAAATACAAGTATCTGAATGTGTATTTTGTTTTCAAGTACATGTCGTTCCAAGAATCAGTAGACGAATAAAAGGTTCTTGAAGTTAGTGATATTTCTGTTCATTTTTAAATAGTATCTTTTTTGTAAAATGTTTGCGATTCTTCTTCTAGAATATTACCAATAAAAGTTTCATGAACATTTTGAATAGTTTCAAAATAAATTGGGAATTAATTTTAACTCCTAGATAAGATGAAAAAAAAAATACTCATTTATTTTTAAAAGATTATCTTAAAAAATATTTTTCCCGTTGAATATTTCATTAAATTTTGTTCTAAAAATGCATATTAAAAACAATAAGAAAGAATTAGAAAGTTGTAAATAATAAATTAGTAATAAAATACTTCCAAAATATTATAATTTTACCAAACGATTTTTTTAACCAATGCATGAAAAATTGTCTTCAAAATATTTTGATTTCAGCAAACATAACAAGCCAAAAAGAAACATATATAATTTAAAACTTTTAACTCTGCGATAAATTAATATCGGTATGGAATTTACATAAAATGGGAAAAAAAATTACTTTTTAAACATTATCTTATAAATTGTTTTTTATATTATTATATTTTGTTTTAAAAATAAATCAAAAATATATATGAAATATAATAAGAAAAAAATTAGAAAGTTGTCAATAATCGATCAATAAGAAAAATTTTTCAAAATATAATTTTTACCAAACGATTCTTTAATCAATGAATAAAAAAAAAATATCTTCTGAATGTTTCGATTTTACCTAACTATTTTTTAATATAACTAGCCCAAAAGAAATATGCATAGTTTTAATTTTTTGTCGTGTTATAAATAATTATCCAGACAGAATTTACACGAAATAAAAAAAAAAACATTGACTGTTAAAATATTATCTTTGTTTTTTTCCTTGATTACCTGATTAAATTATGTTTTAAAATGTACCTAAAAATGCATATGAAGTATGGTAAAAAAAAGAACTTAGAAATTTGTAAATAATCAGTTAATATGAAAATATTTTCAAAATACAATAATTTTACCAAAGGATTTTTTTAACCAAAAAATGCTTTCGAAATATTTTGATTTGACCAAACGATTTGTTAGCATGAGTAGGCTAAATGAAATAAATATAATTTTAGATTTTTATTTTGCTATAAATTAATATCGTAATAGAATTTATTTTCTAAATTTGATTAGATCTTTGTCATTTTTCATATTAAATGTGGCATTTTGTTTTAAATTAATTATTCAAAAAGTTTCTTATTACGCTTCAGCATCAAAAGGTGTTTCGTAATGGGCTTTTTAATTATAAAGCGGAAGTAAATGTCAAGGTCTGCTTTTTCAGACTGTTAAACAAATTTGTAAACTTCTAACTCATAATGGCATATTTAATCTGCGTTACACACATATATATTATTAAGAATCAAACTTGTGACTCTCCAAGTTGAAGATTAAAATTTCACCTCCTCAACTTTAAAATACTTTTTATCCATTAAATGGTTAACATTTTTGAAAGGTAAATTTAATTAATTTTCATTAACATGTGTTGAAATGAAGATCATTATGATCCTTGCAGTGGAAATAAGAGGACTCATGTTTTCGTAAACATTTCTTTAATGATCACATTTCGAACAAAACACGAAGACAAGACATTTCCGCGCTCGCCTTAACAAAGCAGCGTCTTATTTCATTATTTACAATCACAATGCACTATGAGATGCGTACCTAATTAGACATCACTATCTATTATCCAAAAAAGAAGATAGGGTAATGCAATTCCAACAAAAATACTCATATTATATATTGCATATTAATTGATGCATATTAATCAATGCAATGTAATGAATAGAATTTTGCGTTATGCATTGAAAAGCAAAGTACAAGTACTCTGCTTTAACCATTATATAAAAATATTTCTCAAGATATATTCTTACATAAAACTACTTTAAAAATTTACGGAAATAAACTGAAATTACAATATGTGAAACGATGATAAATTATATCAATGTTTTGGTTCAGTATATTTAATATACGATTTCTCTATATCAGATACAGTTTGTTACAAATATTCAATAATTTATACTTTTGATACTTTTGCATTTGATACAATTTGTAACCAATTAATTTTCAAACATATTAAAATCTAGTATTAATTTTCGTACTTTCCCCCAGACTAGTAGCCTGTAATTCCACCTCTTCAAAACAGACACTGATAAAGCCTTGCCTGTGGCGCTGGTTTTAACTGTGATTGACGGATGGATGAGAAGAGGAAATGAACTGCTTTGTTGACAGACCTAGCATAGGAGAAGCCAGAGCTTCTACAACGCGTTACATGGGATAAAAAGCAACAAAGTCTGGGGATGAAATATAGTTATAAAAAAACACTGTGCATGCGCATAGAGTTACCTAGCTATTATCATGTTGTCGATAAAAAAAGATTAAAGCTAATTACCAATCAATGTCAAGTGAGTTTAAAAACTAATAGCGAGTACATCACACTTTTAACATTTATCGATTCCATGCGCAAAACACTTTTGTGATATTATCTCACTAACGTGGAATAATATCACGTTATATAGACCACCATAACTTTTCACAATGAAGAAAAAAAGTTTATTTATTAAAATAATTCGGCAATCTTTTTATTTGTATAAATTTTGTAAATAAAGTACGATATGATGTACTTGAATACCCTTAATTTTGATTCTGAATCATCATTCAGATGAAAAAAAAATCATATGCTTAGTTTTATTAATTTAGAATTTCATGTTTCGAATTATTCACATGATCGCTTATAAGTAGGAAAAATAAATATTTTTGATGATAATTCATTTAATAATCTATAATTATGATGTAAATAATACACACTATATTTTATCCAAGTAATTATGTTTACAAGTTCATGTGAACGAATTCTAAAAAGGATTTTGTTTATATTTAAAAAGAAAAAAAAAAGTAGTCAACATTTTGACAATACCATCTCTTTATAAACCTTGTTTACGAAGATAAACGAAGATTAAATATGAGAGCATAGAACATAAAAATTAAGGATTTTAGAAACGAAAGTTATTGAATTTTTTCTTAAAGCATTCCAACTTTCTTATGATCTGTTTCATGTAATGAGTTAAGAAATTTGTCTTTGTCCTTATCGTAATTTAATTTACCTTACTAAATTTGCGTCAAGTACTTCTTTCAGTTGAATGAAGAGAAACAAATTCGAATGCAAACAGCAGAATGAATGATGTCTGGATCCTTTTGCAAAGCTGTTCGAAAATAAAGCTTTTATCAGAAAGAGCGGGAAAAAAAGCATTTCTCGTAGATTTTTAAAAATTTAATTTAAAAACTTTATAGCGCACATTTTATCAAGAATCCGCTCGAGTGCAACTTGGGCCAGATTAGATATTCCATTCGAAAACTTCGGCGAATGGAAAGAAGAAGTAAAAAAAAATGGCTCGTGTCTTTCGATGAAAAATGGCCGTTTTGCGTGCGACTTAAAACATAGAATAATCAAAATGTGAAAATACAGCCACCTACTTTACATTTCTGTTAATATCTGAGCGAAAAAGTTTTTGAAACACTCTAAGCGGTGGAAATCTCTTAGTAATAAGGAATGTTCCCAGGAAAATTTTCGTAAAATATTCAACAAGACGTTCTTTAATCAAATTCGAAAAAAGCACTATTTAATTTCCTTCGTTGGAAGAACAGAAAAAAAAATAACAATAATAGGGAAGAAAAGTTGTTTTAGTTTTAAAATAAAAAGTAATTACTAGATAGAAGACACTTCATGAGGCTTTTGATTTTTTTTTTAATCTCAAAATCTTTTAGAGAAAAATATTTTTTAACCCTAAAGTTATTTCTTCATAATGCAATGCGGATGTAATTTTCCTCTATGATTCGAAGTTTCCGGTGGCAACTTCGCGTAAATTCTTTTCCGATAAAAATGGCGCTTTTCATTTAAAACGCGTAGAAAATGAAATTCCAGAGAAGAAAGATTCGAAAATTTATTTAGAGAGGTAATTCTATGAAGGAAATTAAGCAACATAAACAATTTGCCTCAGAAATATTTTCTAAAGTTCTCCCAAAGGAAGCATGATTAAAATTCCTCAAACCAATATTTAATTTCGTGCTTTAGAAAGTAATTTAATCTCTGAAAAAGTTTAGATGTTGTTTTAATATTGAAACATTTTATCTCATAAATCGAAATTAATGAAAACTACATCGAAGTTTTGGTTCACTAAATTAAATGTAACATGAAGAAAAAATAAATAAACTAGGAAATTTCTAAAATCACGTTCAGTCAGTTATTTTATTTTTTTTAAAAATAGTTCTTTCTTTAGTTGCTAAACAATTCGTTGGCTTATGCAACTTTATTAAAAATAATTTAATAAAACTGCCCGCAAGTAAATTTAATATTCATATTTCTTCAACAAATTTATGTTTGAAGTTAAAAATGGATTAAAAATATTTATAAAGACTGCCATAACTTATTTTAATTTCATTCAAGATTTATATTTCTGCTTGTTTCTTAAAGATTCAAATATAAAACAATTTATTAGTTTTCCATCAAAACCGGCAAGAATGATGAAAACCAACTAGTTTTTCTTTTTTAAAAAACAGAATAAAAGTCTTTCATAAAGTATTCATAAAAGTATTTCATTCAAAGTTTCAAAATAAAATATTAACAATTTCTAAACAAATTTTTTAGCAGAAAGACTGAAACAAATTTGATGCAACTGGCAGACGATAATTATAAAGCAAATATTTATTTTTAAAAAGCAGACGATTTTTGCAGAAATAAGCACGATAATATTTTAGGGTGAAAACTAATTATGTTATTCATGATAAATAAAATTTCACTTTTTTCTGATTTCATTTCTTTAAGCAGTCATTTAAGATAAATAAATAGGATTTTCGTTTTAGCTGTGTTAATATACTCATTAACAATAATTCTTTAATTTAGGAATTAAAAGCAAAAAAAAACCCAAAGAAATGAATTAAAAATAATTTTTATTTAATTATTTATTTAAAGAGGTCACTAATCATGCACATTTTTCCATTACTATTTTTAAAAATTGCTAAAACTAGTGCAATTTTATCTTAATTAGATTTAATTGTGATTTTTTACAAAATTGAAAGATATTATACATTTTTTCATTCCAATAATTCTAAGTAATTCGTCATATTATTTATAAATTTCGTTGATTTCGAATTCATCAGTTTCAGATTTCGTAGATTTACAATTCCAGATATGCTTATTATTTTTATGAGCTGACGTTGCTCTCAATATAGTAACATAATTTCTAATTTCTTTTACATTTTTTAAAGAATATGATTATGAGCAATAAAATAGGAACCATATGATAATTCCAGAAAATTCAAGTTTTTTTTAACTATCTGCATGTCTTTAATATCAAACTTATCAAGAAGCAGTAAAATGCATCAAACTGACAATTAAAGTCTTTTCTTATTCATCAAGGCATTTTTTTCCTAAATGATTTAATTTCAACAAGAAAGTGAATATTTTAATAATTCTCAAAATTTAACACAACTAATATCAGACATTTTTGTCCCCATTTTAATTAGCTTTTATCAGTGCCAATTATTTGTATTATTCCATTTTTCAGTTTAAAAGATTATCATATTTTGTTTATAAAGTGTACAAGTCCCTACTTCAAACTTTTATCCTATTGTAAGATAAAAGTGAACAAAAACTTTACTATTGGCAATAAAAATATTTTCTTATGGAATATTCTTGAATGTAATTTATATGAATTAACAGCAATCAGTAACAATTGAAGAACAGCAATTTATCGCTTCAGAAAGAATTTTTAAATTGATAAAATAAAACCTCTCGTATTTTTAAATAGGTAATATTATAATAGGCTTTAGTTAACCTAAATTATTGTCAGATAGTAAAATGAATCAAAATAGAAGTTACTGAAACAAACAAATAGCTATTTAGATCATCCATATAATCCCTATTTATTATATCTCAAGAAATGAAGAGCTTTTAACGGATTTCGATTAATCGCGTAAAATCATTGAATAATCCATAGTTAAATGCAATAATTTGTCACGAAAATTTGCTTCATATGATAATATCTACTGTTAGGTGTCCGTGTTCTATTGAATACATCGTTTAGCCTAGAGCTACTACATTTAGCACATATATGCCTTCGTAAAAAAGGGCACCTCAAAGCTATTTTTTAAAATTAAAAACTTTAATTAATTAAAAAATAAATAAAAGTTTGAAATTTTCTGTCTTCTTCCAAATCTTCCAAAATATTACAACAAAAATTATTTTGACACAAAACATTATATTTTAATAAAACAATTTTTTTTGTTCTAGTATTTTTTTTAATTCATTTAAAAATTATTTTAAGAATATTTTACATCAATGCATTTCGTTTTTGAAGTAAAATCCAAGTCTTTTTTCATTTTTCAAATAATACTCGTTCTGACATTTTTTTTCCCATTGGTTATGATTAAAATACGAAGATTCGGCTTATCTTTCCATGTAACATCTAAAGCCATGGATATTCCATTTAAAGCCATGAACAATCCATGTTCAATTTAAAGGATGCTCTTTAACTAAACTCTTGAAATGCCATTCCATTTATAACTATGGCTTAATTTCCGAACAACGCAATGATAATACATTTTTAAATGCATTGTTTTCAAACATTTTTGATCTTTTCAGCGTCAAAATTGATGTTTATAAATAGAAAATTGGAAAAATTCATACCACAAGGAGCAAAACCTTGTAAAATTTCTAAAATCGTAGGAATTATATAATTTAGAAACAAAAATATTTTCTGAGGAAATATCAAGAGAAACCTGCAATTTAGATGTGTAAGTGAACATTGAAGATGTGTAAATGAAAATTGAAGATATTTAAGTGAACATTCAATATGTGCAAATGAAGAATGCAAGTAGACACTGAAGATAAGCAAATGAAACGTGCAAATGAACACTGAACATATGTAAGCGAACACTGAAGATGTATAAAAGAACACTGAATATGCAAGTAAAGATATGTAAGTGTATACTGAAGACATACAAATGAATACTGAAGATGTATTAGGATACACTGAAGATGTATAAATGAGCGCTCAATGTGCATGCGAAGATGTGTAAGTGTATACTGAAGATGTATAAATGAAATGTATAAATGAATACTCAAGATATGTTAGTTGGTTATCTCAAGATTTGGCTATCTTCTTTCTTAACAAATGATTTGAGAATGTATCCAAAACCTTAAATATTGCAGACAAAATAGTATTCTCCAAACGTCATTGGTTTAAACCGTTATCTTTTTAAGTTATCATTGCGATACATGGCATTTCTTTAGACTTATTTGATCTAAAATATGAAACACATTCACAGTTCTGATGATAAAATAATAATGCCACCAAACCATCATCATTTGCTCAACCATTATAACCATCATTCGCACTTGTGGGTTAGCGTGTTAACAAGAACCTAGATCGATTGACCAAATGATAGTGAAACCCGTAGATAAAAGTTTGAAATTTTTTCATTTGGATCAAAATTTGATAACAGTAAAAACTTTGTTGACAATATCTCATATAAAATCTCATAAAATCTCACCACCAGGCCATGACAGCCTGGATAGTAGAGCGTCAGTCTCGTAACCGAAAGGTAGCGAGCTCTGTCCTCGTCTCGGCCAAAGACCGCCCTGTGGCTAATGGCAGTTGGGGCACGTTAAATAGGTCGTGACTGCAAAGTCCTCCAAGTTCCCATAACAAATGATACCTCTGGGGGTACTGAATCCCTAATCCTTTCACTATGAGTAGGTCTCTGATTTGGATATAATTTCTGACTTGCGGATGGATGAATGAGTTCGACCTCCCTTAAAAAGGGCTGCGTCATGTGTGTTCGAGCAAAGTCGTACTTTCACCTTAACGGTGCTCGTTAACCCCGAAATGCGTACACTTCTGCCTTAATTCGAACGAGTTAAATCTCATTCGACTTGGTATGACCAAGTGGCATTAGACTAACCGATAAAATTTCCTAATGTAACTAACTTCTTTTGTCGTCAAGTATATATAATCACAAACCGAAAAAATAGGCATTATCCCCCAACAAAAAAAAATATTTTTTAAACCAGAAAAGTTTGAAACTTGTTGATGGTTTAAATCTCAAGATCACATTTTTCAACAATTTTAATACCTTCTCTTTGTATTAAATTTTTGAGGAAAATAAAACTACAAAATTCAGAGTCAACCAGCATTAATTACTTCTGGGGATATACAAGCAATTTTAGAAATATTTGTAATATCAAATAATATATATTATTGAGTTTTGGGAATACATTTGTATTTCAATTCAGTTTAAGTATAATTCTATTTCAAAGCTAGCTAAACATGGAGTATATCACAAATTATTATGAATAAATAATAAATTCTTAATAAATAATAGTCTAATACATTTTTTATCATCAGCAATCTTTTATTATCTATTCCTATAAACAGATAACATTTCATAAAATAAAACAATGCTTTATATTAAAAATCAAAAATAAGATTACTTGCTTACATTCATCTTTTTATTTTGGAGAAGCAATGTAAAATTTGGTTCATATTTATCATATTTTATCTGAAAGTAAAGTTTTCAGATTTAATTATAATCTTGGAAATTTCCTAAAATCAGAAAATCTTTTTCTTTTTCTGGCTAAAATGGCTGTTACAAAAAATATAAAAACGGGAATTATATTATTGCTGCTAAGATTTTCCTTTTTATTTAATTTATTATTTTTTAATAATTTGTTGATATAAATATTTAGATAAATATCTGAACTGAAATTAAAAGAATTACCCTAAAAGAAATTAAATAAATACCTGAAAAGAATTTAAAAATAAAAAAGGTAAATAAATAAAAAATTAATCAATTTTAATTTTTTTAAAATTAAATTAGAGTTAAATAAATTAAATCATAAAAATTAAATGAAATTAGTTTAATACCTGAAAACAAAATTAAATCTCAAATAAAATAAAATTAAATTGGAAAATATATATTTATATATTCTCAAACTTTGTCTAAAGATAAATAAATTTAGTTTTAGATAAAATTAAATACGATTACTTTAGATATTTCTACTTATCTTTTTATAAGTGGAGCATCAAGTTAAAAGCAAAAAATAAAATAAAATGTATCAAATATAAATTTATAAACAAGTAATCAAGTTACAAATATTATATAAAGTAAAAAGCCTGAGTCAAAAAATGACTACTTCACTTTATCAAAGATTAAATACGGATAAAAAGTAACTAAAATTCGAATTTTAGTTGGTTGCACCGTTAACATCTTGACAGCAAACGATATTAATAAAAAAAATTATAAGAGTTGAATGTCACTTTACCTTGTCACAAGATCAGAAAAATCGTTTGGTAGCAAAATGAGACAGCATTAAAAATTCTGACGGAATGACAGAATAAAAACTAAGAAATTCGAAACACGGTATAAATTCTTCCTACTCAGAATTAAGTGTCAGTTACAGCTTCTACCATTAGAAGTAATATTAGCTTAAAAATACAGCTCTATATCTAGTAGATTTAATATATATGCAACTTACTTTAAATAAAATGAAAATTTTTAAAGAGCTTATGTTACAAACTGTCAAAAGTTATACACGTATTATAGAAGAAAACTTAAACATTCTTAATAAAAGTTTTTTTTTTTTAAATTTCAAACAAAAATGTTTCAAAATAACTGGTTTTTCAAACGTTATTATATGGAATATAATTTTCGATATGTATAACGGATTATTTTTTTAATTAAAGGATTGCAGAATGGTATAAAAATTATTGTGGAGAAACTTTATCATGTTTGTTTTTCCACATGGTAATGTTACAGATTGGTAAACTGTTTATAAATTTAAGCAAAAAGGCTTCAAAATAACTGATTTTTTAAATTGGTTATTATATGGAATACAATTTTCGAGATCTATAAAGGATAATTTTTTTTTACTTAAAGGATTCAAAAAGACATAGATAATTATTGTGAAACCAATCTTATCATGTTGGGTTTTTTTTAACATGATAATGTTTATAGATAAATAAACTGTTCATAAATTTAAATAAAAACTCTTAAATAATTTATTTTTCAAGTTCGTTATTATATAGAATATAATTTTTGAGATCTATAATGGATTATTTTTTAATTAAAATATGGCCAAAAGATTTAGATAATTACTGTCACAAAATAACCAACATTATCATGCTAGTTTGTAACATGATATTGTTTGTAGATTGGTAAACTATTTATAAACTTCAACAAAAATGCTTCAAAATAACTGCTTTTCAAGTTTGTTATTGTATAGAATATAGTTTTCGAGATGTATAACGGATTTTTTTTTTCACTTAAAGGATTGAAAAATAATATAGATAATTATTGTTACGAAATAATCAACCTTATCGTGTTGGGTTTTCAATATGTTAATGTTTATAGATTGGTAAACTTGATAAATGTAAGCAAAAATACTTTAAAATAGCTGATTTTGAAGTTGTATTATAGAATTTAATTTTATATAATACTTGCCGCCTTTGGCGACCAGCTGGTTCTCCATGAGTAATGCGTTCTAAAATTTCCAATTAAATCATATATATTCATTAGCCAAAATTTAAGAAATAGTTTAAGTTAAAAGATTCAGTTATTAGTAGTTAAAGAGTCGGTAACTTTATTCGGAAAAACTTTTTGAGTTTAATGCTCTAATAATTTATCAATTATGCTTCCAAAATATTAAAAATGTTTTTTTCGGCGATATTGCCTAAATGTTAAATTTTTTAAAGAAAGCGAAAAAGGGAAAAAATTATTGAATTAATGATACAGATATTGCAAACGATAATAGAAATATGCCATTAAGTCGGAATTTCAATGCATATCCTGTCTAAATTCAATCAGGTTTACTGTAAATAAAGATAATTTATGGAATTAATGATATAAACATTGCAAACGATTTCTTAGAATCCTTTGCTTTGCATTTATTTTTATAGAAGATATCACATTTTATATTTATGCTATTTTATCCAGTCACGTGCTGAAAGTTGTATTTCTTTAGATTTGATTTACGATGATAGCTGTTGTTTTTTCATTGAACTTCCGGCATTGTTTTATTTTATTTTATCCAGTCTAAAAAAACATGGTTAAAATATTTCTTTAAAAATTCGTTTAAAATAGAAGCTTGAGTTATACATTAAAACACTGATACCATTAGAAAGCTAATTTTTTTATCTTTAAATTGATGTTAAAATCATGTTTGTCCGATTATAATTTCGGAAGTTATAGCGGAAAAACGTCGAAATTTCGCTTAAATTTTAATTAATTCAAATTCTAATAAAAATTTCAAAAAACGGGCTCCGAGGTGCACATTCCCGACATCCAAGGTATACATGTACCAAATTTGGTAGCTGTAGGTCCAACGGTCTGGCCTGTAGAGCGCCAACACACACACACACACACACATTGAGCTTTATTATAAGTATAGATTATCAATATTATATGGTATTTAATTTCCGAGATGTAAAGGATTATTTTTTAATCAAAGGATTGCAAAAAGATAAAAAGAATTAATATTCGTTACGAAACAATCAATCTTATCATGGTGGTTTTCTAACATGATAATGTTTATGGATTGGTAAACTTTTTATAAGTTACGACATTTGCATAGTGAATATTGTAACGTTCTTCTGTCACATTCATAATAAGTGCCATTTCCAGCCAGCTATGTCACCACCTGTTAAAACCCTCAATGGTTAAATGCATCCAGATTGCCAGATAGGGAATTTTTTCCACCCGTGTGGTCATCGCGTCTGGCCGTTGAGCTGAAGAACGACACGTGGATTTTCATCGCTTAAGAGAAATTTATTGCACCTTCAAGGAAGAAGAATGTCAAAGCATCTGGATGAAAATTTTCCCATTGTGAAGAAAAAAATTACGAGGACGCATCATTGACAGACATTCCCAAGATCAACTGATGCCACTGAGTGATGGCATTTTACCTAATAACTATTGGGCGAGAGAGAGCTGAAGTGAACCAATGTGAAATGAGAAGTGGAGAGAGTCTTCTTGGATTGCGAACTGCTGACTAACAATCTGTTAGTTTCTTGTGCTGTTATTTCTCCGAATTCATGGAGAACTCTTTTCACAATAAGCATTCAACTTTCGAATGTTGAAATCTGTGTAAATACCATCAACTTTCCAATTTTATAAATATCAAATATTTTAATTTAGATTAGAACAAGTTTTTTATGTACATATATGGTTGAAAATAAACAAATTGTCTGAAATTCTACTCTCTTATTTGATCAGTCAGGATGAAGACATTACAATATATTTCAAAATGTTTTATAAGAACATACCGATCGATGTAGGGCTGCTAAATTTGGCATGAAGTTACTTTTCGATTATTCGTAAATACAAATAAGAATAAGCCAAAATTTTTATTTTATTTATCCTAATTTATATTATTTATTTTATTTATTCTAATTTATATTATTTATTTTATTTATTCTAATTTATATTATTTATTTTATTTATTCTATTTTATTTTTTATGATAGCGTCAAAATGTTAATAGTTTTTCTTCCATTTACTTTGGTCATATTATCATATAAAACAATTTATACATCACATAAAAATTAAAAAACATTAGTGTTTTAATTATATTATTTTTATAACCATTGAATTTTTTCAATAATTTTAATATAATTTTCAAAATAAAATTTAAACACAATTTTGCGAGAATGTCGTTCTGTTATGTAATTAAATGCAACAAAATAATAAATTTCTGAATAATTATTCAAAATAATTAAAAGTTCTGTGATAATAAAACTAAAATCCTGATTTTTACTCTTCAATAAAAATAAAGTATGATTTTTAAGCTTAAAACCTTTCAGAAATTTGTGCGATATATAAAAAAACTTTCATTCAAATGACGAGTGCATTGAATGCGAAAGAAGACAGAAATAACGAAAAGACAAATTTGAAAGAAAAAAGAAAAATTTGTAAACATTTGAAGTTTCAAACCACAGGTTCGAATTTCGTTCTTTTGATTTCCTTGATGATGATGATGCCTCGTTTGCATTCCCGCGGACGGTTGTTTGCAATAGCTTCTGATAATAAATAAACCTGAGCACCTGAGGGCAGAAGTCTGACTTCTTTCTCTTGTAGATGATACTCACACATTCGCTTGCACATCTTCGTTTTATAGGGGAGGCTCTTTCACACATCTCACAGATAGAAAACAAGGTGAAAATTCACCATGGCTGAAATAGGACTGGAAGCCGGAACGCGCAGATCATGGGGAAGACGAGTTATCCATAGGCCAGGACGTTGATCTTTTATCTCATTGTACACGAAATATGCAAAGAGAACTTATAACTGTTTCTAAAGAATTTGAGCTCAAGATTTTTATGATTCGGTCGTTCTTTTGAAGTGGGCACAGAAATTGCTGGAAATGTTTAGGTGGGAGATCTGGAGTCACTCCAAATAAAAACCCGATTTGGCTCCTAGTGACTATACTCGGAATTGAAGAAACACTTATCCGAAACAAGGTTCATATCAGACTGTGTAGTTCAAAAAAAGTGTCGAGAACCGGCTCAATAGCCATTGGCCTGATTATTACCAAGACGGGTTAAAGAAACTGTTTCATTGGTGTAGAGAGGTGACCGTCACATAAGTCTCTTAATTATCATTTGTATTTTGCGTCTATTGTTACTAAAGCCTTTTTTTCTTTGCTTTGTTAACTTTTTTTTATCACCCCTCGTAAATAGAAAAAAAAATAGGATTAGGATGTAAAATGTAAACTAACTTTGTACTATGTAATATGCAAAAACATATTTTTTAATGAATTTTGCTTTTTTTCTTATAAAAAATAACTACTGTTTAAAAAAATTACAATATTACTTTATAGATTGCATCTTAAACTAATTCTTCAACGTATTTTTAATTTTTTAAAGAGAAAACATAGTTATAATTGTTGAGCAAAATTAAATATTCCACCGACGGTGCCCTGGCATAGGGGTAGGGCGCCTTCCCCATTTTCTGGGCGTTCTGGATTCGATTCCCGATTCGGACATGGTTGTTCTTCCTCTGTTCTGTCTGTCAGATGTGTGAGTGTGCCCCCCTGTAAAAAGGAATTGTGCAAGTGAATGAGTGATGTGTGAGAGGCAAAGTCGTACTCTTGGCCTTCACATATGCAACTGAAATAAGAGACGTTCCTATAGGCTTAAATCGTTGTCTTCGTAACAGCGGGTTTGTTCACGGCAAGTGCCCTAAGGAACAACAACAACAAATATCCCGTCAGCTGTAACATTGAGCAGATAGTGTTACGCGGAGAGAAGCAGTGCTTGAAAAAGAACACATGTGCTTTCATTTTCCGTTCTCTCTTTTCCCTTTAAATGAAACTCAGTTCAAGGAATACTATTCCATGAAGTTAACGTTCTTGGAAATGAAGACATTCGTGGTCTCTGAGATTTTATAAGTATTTTTTATCGTTATTTACGGTAATTTTTACTCAGAGCTTCACAGATTTTTCTGCTATTTATTTTGAATTTCATTGGTATCCGTTTCATTTCATTGTGCAAACATATTTTGATTATATATTCAATATAACTTACTTTTTTATTTGAAATATAATTGGAAATTTACTATACTGAAAATGGATTGGAGAAATAACTAACTTTTTCCGAAGGGCCAAAAAAGCATTATTCTGAAAAGTGAAGCCGAGCATGCTTCGTTATGATGAGAAATTTGCTACACATGTTTAAGGCAATGTTTATTATTATTATTATTCAAAACAATAGATTTTTCTTACTTCATGCTTTATTGCAATGCCCTCTTAGTCACATTTTTTATAGCTCTAGCGGCGCAGTGTTCCAGATGATAGAGCACCCACATTTTTTGTTGTTTAGCCTGTTGACTCTTAAGGCTAAGTAGATTACTTACATTTTTTTTTTTGTTTGAAATTAAACTTTAAAGGTGAATGAACCCCAAAGGGTTAAGAGTTTTTTTAAACTTAGTTATTTAAGGGCCATTTAGTGATAATAATTCACCAGTCATTCCCCCCCCCCCCTTTATTTCATACAGGGTGATTCAAAATTAATCTTTCAAATTTCGCGGGGATGTAGAAAATGTTTCAGGATATTGATTATACCTAGAAAAGTATGTCCGCAAACTTCATCTGCATGGACAAATCTGCTAAGACAAGTGAAATGAACACTAGGAAACAGCCAAGTTAAGTCATAAAGAATATGACTTTAATTCCAACAATGTAAAGTATATTATTTAAGTAGTCATAAGCATTCGTTTGTGTACCTGCTTTAAACATGTACTCAAAATGACAACCATTTTCAGGAACACGGGACTCCAAGCGCTATTGCATCGATCATCGAACATATTGACCACCGAGTTTGTTTTTTTTTCTTTTTTTTCATTGCCTCAAATAATGAAAATTCATCATTTTGCGTCTTTGATTTGCAAGTTTTTCTTCAGGATCTTCAAGTAACTTATGAATTAATTTTTTCACGGCTTCTTTTAAGAAAGCATTACTCCAATGAGTAGTTTCTTCTATTTGCACTTCATCAGAATTGGTTTCCACATAAAAATTTGGAAATATTTTTAACATCTTTTAGAATAACTCATTAATTTTTAACAAAAAAATTAACAGAAATTAATTTTTACAGAATAATATGAATTCCTTAAACTGGTTTTTTTTAATTAAAAACCGGTTTTCAAATGTAAAAAAATTACCTTAAAATGGTTTTTTAAAACCGGATTAGAAAAATCATCAAACAATAGTAATCAGTTTTATACTAGTTGGAGGTAACTAGTCAAAAGATTAAATATCATCGTCGTAGTTTTTGTTGATATAAACTTCAAATCTAATTAAAAAATACTTTAATCAAAAATCAAAAAAAATATTTAAAAAAAATCTTTAATCGAAATTTTTTATTCTAGAATAAATAGATAGGGTTATGATTAAATGATTACATGCTGCAGTTAAATTATATTTTTTTACAATTAATAGAATTTTGCCTTTGACTCTTATATGAATTAAATACGTGCAAGGATGACTAATAATTAAAAATTTATTTAATTATTTCAATGACTGATTTGATGTTTTTTTATGTTTTTATGGCGCAAGAGCCATGATTTTGGCGCAGTATAGTCAACATCATAGCTCTTGGGCCATAAAAACCCAAACAAACATCAAATCAGTCATTAAAATAATTAAATAAATTTTTAATTATTATTCATCCTTGCACTATTTAATTCGTACAAGCGTCAACGGCAAAATTCTATTAATTGTAAAAAAATATGATTTAACTACAACATTTAATCATAACCCTATCTATTTATTCTAGAATAAAAACATAAAAAGCATGAAAAAGACATAATTTTACTTAAAAAAACTGTGCAACTGAATGGGTCATAAAAAATACGAAGTATAAGAATTTAATTACAAATGCTCACAAGAAACAAAGCCAAAACAACTTCGTGCTTTTCATTTGAGCAAACCCAAAAACAATAATTATGCAGAAAACATCTGTCCCGAAATTAATTTCTTTTTTTATATAAAAAAGTGTTTCATAACAAACTTCGCAGATATTTCCCTGTCGAACAAATTTTACATCTTTTTCTCCCTTATGACTCTAGATGAAAAATAATTATCTACCAACATCACATCCCCTCCACCATGCGAGAAATAAAAAAGTGTTTTATTTTTATTATTTATTAGTGTGGCAACTCTAGTCAAAACATTTCTTGCATTTAATTGTAACAAAGAAGGAAATAAAAAAAGGCTTTTATCGCCAAGATATATTTACTCATTAATGAAAATGGCTTCATTTTCTCGAAAACTTTTGTTTCCTGTGTTATATTTTTCCCATTTCATTTCGATGTATCTCGGTAAATATGAAATGGTCGTGTAACTTTTGTCACAAATAAAAATGAGGTTGAATTCATTAACATGCAAAAACATGATGTTTTTTGATTTAAGATTTTTAAAGATTCAAAATGCATAGGCGAGAACTTGGAGGTTTATTGTTTTTGAGACATCTATTTTTTGCTTTTAGAGTTATTAGAAAATAATGCAGAAAGTTATCACACTTGGGGATTTATTGCCATCTAAATATACAACTTGATTTCCGAATTATTCATTCTCTGAACTCTTATTGTTTTAAATTATTTACATCATTAACAAGGTTAAATCAGTTTGAAACAATCACGAGACTATCAGCTTATACATGAGTGGATATTTAGAAAATTATGGTTGATTTTTCATCTCAAAATCCATTGGACTGCAAAATATTGTTTGCCAACTAGAAAAATTGTAAATGAAAGTTTTAAAAAAATTTCAAAAGTAGATTTCATTTTTTATACATTTTTATATCTCTATAAAATATTTAGGCAAACATTGCATGTTAATAAATTTTTTATTGGTGGATAGTGGATTCCATGACATATTAGAAGTTTCTTTTGTCAGTATTGTTTGAAATATTTAATAAAAAATATTATTACTTCATGGTTAATATTTTTATTGCACTTGACGGTGAAATGTGAGAAGTATGCGAGTTCAATTTTTGAGATAATCAATCATTTTTGATAATTAATAATTTTTTTATAAATATTTAATAAAAAGTAACTAAAATAAAAAAAATTCTTTGTTAATTTAAATAAGAATTGAATAGATTTTTATATTACTTATTTAAATAATAATTAATTGAATAAGTGTTTAATTAAATAATTGTTTCCGATCTAGGATTTTATTAAATACACGCCGACATTAATTATCATTGGTTCTCCAGAAAAAGATAAACTATTCGCTAAAATTTTCAATTAAATATTGTATGTAAGTTAGTCTCTAAATTACTTCTTCAGCAAAGTATTTTTAAACTCTTAATTTTGATTTTTTT
>JAPMOQ010055148.1:0-14243 GCA_026543055.1 Argiope trifasciata | reverse complement strand
TTCGTGTATCAGTTCACAAAAGCAAACTCAGTAGATTAGGTAACAGACAACTTTTTTTTTTTTTTTAAATTTGATATGACTTGAAGTCAAATCCTTTTAAGCCGTACGAATTGTTTTATTTATTTAAAATTTGGATATTAAAAATAACAAAACACTGTTGGTAACGCGATTTTTGTTTTACTGATGTAATAACGTGGAAACTGATGCATTTTATCTCGCGTGCCGAAACTAATACAAAAGAAACGCGAGTTTCGGAACGCGACATTATTACTTTATACCATAGCAATAAATCTCAAATTGACTACGTTTTAGTTACAAATCATTTGTATGGGAAAAAGAAAAGGGCTATTTTTAGGGTTTTTCAAGCAATAATTCTAATTTTTCTCGCCGTAAAAACCATCCTTGAACTTCAACGAACATTTTAAAAAAAGATTTGGCCAAATTGGTCCAGGCGTTGTTGAGTTATGCGCTTACCAACACATTTTGCGATTCATTTTTATATTATATGAAAAATATGAAAAAATATGAAAAAAAAAAGGCTCAGAACACTTTTAAACATGACCAATAACACACTCACCGCACTTCACGACTACAGCCACCGTGAACTTATCGCACTCTATCATACAACTTGCGTTTAGAATTTTCTAGACAATCCGTCTTCAATCGTGACGTCACGGGCTGAACGCGTTGGGAGTTGTGAGGCCTTGTTTACGATGGTCGTGGTCGATCTTATTTTAGCTCACCTTTGTCGAATAATAAAAATTTTTTGGCGAAAAGTAAAAATTCTTTTTTTTAACCTTTTAATTTAAATAATTTCGATTTGGCGAGATTTTGAAAAAGTCGCCAGAGGTGGGTTAAAATAGGATTTTACCAAATATTCAAGTTACGAATACGAATTGCTGATGCGTAAATTAATTTAAAATCGAATTCGCACGGGTCAGTTACGTATTGCGTTGAATTAAATTGATTTAATTGCTATAGTAAAAGTGGCTTTAATCGAAAACTAAAATAATAGGAGAAAGTTAAAGAAGGTAGCATATCTTTCTTCCGATCGATTAACGTTTCTTTTTTGCTCTAGAGTAACATTTTTTTTACTGGAGAGTTATAAATCCAAATTACTCTGTCAAACTAGTTCTGGCGCGTGGTCTATCAATGTTTTGTCAAAATATTCGAAAGATATGGAAGATTATTATATGAATTGATGCTATCAACATACATTAGTTACAGTTGCATTTAGTAGGATTTTAAAATTCTTGTAGCAGATAACTTTAAAAACAATCCTTTGTATTTCTTGGAATCAGCTATCTATTTAAATGACTTCTTTGAAAAATTGTCTCTAAAGGTTCGAAAGAAGGAATTTTGTGCAGGGATGCGTAAAACTGGATGTCTATCTAAACAAACAAGAATAGTTAAGGAATATCTTGTTCTTTTATCTCGCGTTTAGAATATACCCTGCAGCTTGGAAGTTTCAATGCGGAAGTGGATATTACGTCAAATGAATACCATTTTTCTTATAAGCTTGTTGCCATGAAATAATGTAGTTTATTTAAAATTTTGTTTGCGAGAAATGCTTGAGTCAACCAACTGGCAACAAATACAGTAAAATCAACTCGGGCTTTGTTGATGCAAGTCCGAAGCGTTAATTTATTTAAGAAAGCCATTACGTCAGCGTCCTGGCATAAGAGTAGCGCGTCTTCCCTGTGATGTGAGCGTCCGGGGTTGAGTCCCAGTTCGGGCATGGTTGTTCTTATTCTGTATTCTATCTGTGAGGTGTGTGAATGCGCCCCCTCCCCCTGTAAAGAGGCGTTGTGCAATCGAATGTGATGCATGAAATAACTGTCCTACTCTCGGCCATAGTTGATGCTACAGAAAAAAACACGACGCTCTCTCGGCTTAAATCACGACATCTGTCAGGGAGTTTGCAAAGTGCCATAAGTGACAACAACAGGAAGCCATCGAACCCATATATTAAAGGATAACTAGAGAGAATATTCTCAATTTTCTTGTATTCTTAAACGATAGATACATTAAAAATTTTAAATTCACCCCAAAAGTTAATCTATACTTATAATAAAGCTCAATGTGTGTGTGTGTGTGTGTGCGCGCGCGCGCGCGCGTGCGTGTGTGTGTGTGTGTGTGTGTGTGTGTGTGTGTGTGTGTGTGTGTGTGTGTGTGTTGGCACTCTACAGGCCAGACCGTCGGACCTACAGCTACCAAATTTGGTACATGTATACTTTGGAGGTCCGGAATGTGCACCTCGGAGCCCTTTTTTCGAATTTTTAATTAGAATTTGAATTAATTAAAATTTAAGCGAAATTTCGACGTTTTTCCGCTATAACTTCCGAAATTGTTATCGCACAAACATGATTTTTACATCAATTTAAAGATTAAAAAATTAGCCTTCTAATGGTATCAGTGTTTTAATGCATAGCTTAAACTTCTATTTTTTAACGAATTTTTAAAGAAATATTTTAATTATGTTTTTTTAGCACGTGACTGGATAAAATAAAAGAAAACGATGACGGAAGTTCAAATAAAAAAAATATCATCGCAAATAAATGTAAAGCAATACAACTTTCAGCACGTGACTGGATAAAATAAAAGAAACATAAAATGTGATATTTTCTTTAAAAAATAAATGCAAAGCAAAGGTTTCTACAATCGTTTGCAATATCTATATCATTAACTCAATAAATCTTCTTTGTTTACGGTAAACCTGATTGAATTTAGACAGGATATGCATTGAAATCCCGACTTAATGGCATATTTCTATAATCGTTTGCAATATCTGTATCATTAGATTAATAGTTTTTTCCCCTTTCTCGCTTTCTTTAAAAAACACATTTAATATTTTGGCAACATCATCGAAATTTTTTTTAATATTTTGGAAGCATAACCGATGGTTAAAACTGGCTGATTTATAAAATTAAAGAATATTATTAGCAAAAGGTGTACTTTTAGAACTTTCCGTCCATCATCTTAAAGAAAATATTAATTTCAGCTCAATCAATGCCCGGAATTACTACAAGGCTAATGAATATGTGATTTAATTGAAAATTTTAGAACGCTTTACACATGGCGAACCAGCTGGTCGCCAAAGGCGGCTAGTCGGTAAAAAACTATTGCTTCCGAAATAAAAAGTTTCAGAGAACAATCAAATTACACATACTTAATTATATTATAAAGTATTTTTATTAAAATTTAAAACATCGAGCTCTAGTTTTGGCGCATGCAGCCACAGAACCGTATATTCTAGAGAGGTATCTCTTTCTCTCAACAGTGAAGTCCCATATCGAAATATGTGAATTTTCGCACACGTGATAGAAATGAATTATCAGCGTGATTTTTAAGTGTTTTTAGACTACATTTGGTTTATTTTATCCATGCCATATCAACGCCCCCTAATTTTCTCAGGGTCTTTTACCGTCCCCTGAAAGCCTCAAACGCCCACAAAGGGGCGCTATTGCCCATGTTGGGAACCTATGTTATACATCAAGTATAAAATGAGTAAATATTGAAATCATCATGAAATTGATAGCTAGAATTGGACAGAAGTAAAAGAAACGCATTTTTGGAGTCTACGCCATTTTGTGATTACAATACAGTAAAAGCTCTTTATTCGCGGGGTATATGTTCCATAAATATGCCGCGAATACAGAAACCGTGAATAAGGAATGGTAATTTATAGGGGATACGTTCCTAGGTGACAAAAAAAAGCAAATATATAAAAAAATCAATTTAATTGAAGTTTTGATTAATTATCTTAAGGCTTAAGCAAAGGGTTTGAAGAATTTTGTCATTTTCTCTTGCTTGGCAGTTTTTAAAAGCTCCTTCCATTCAGACTGATACACAGCAGTCGCATTAGTAATTTGCTTCTTAAAAATAAGACTTCGTTCCATAGACGGATCAATGTTCATAAAGAAATCGCAAAGCTTATTTGCCATTCTTAAACCTTTACTAAGATTTTTCAAATGAAATGTCCCGTTTCCAGTGCTTGTTGAAGCCTCTTCTTCAATGGGCTGTGAATTTAACATTTCCTCCAAGTCAGTTTCAGTCAGATCTTCATCTTGCCATTCAAGCAATTTCTGAATGTCACTCGATTCTATCTGTTCGAACCCATCTCGTCCTATTCCATTCGCGATTTAGGCTATGTTTGCAGTTTGCATTGAACAACATACTTTAGACAAAGTTGTAATAAGATCTATTTTATTTTTTTATTAGTCCATTTGACGACATTTACAAAGAATATTGGGTTGGATACCTATTGGAATCTTTTTATTATGATGTATGCACTTATTAGATCCGCGAATAAAGAAATTTTTAGCCGCGAATATAGGAATTGGGTCGCGTTTTTTTAATCCGCGAATAGTAAAAACCGAATGAAGGAAGCGCGAATAAGGAGCTTTTACTATACATCAAAAATGTTTAAGCCAGGGCGGAGGGAAATGGGTGTCTAGCGTTTGTCATGAAGATTCCATCAGCTCATGTCAACAGTGGTGTTTTTAAGACAACTGCAAACTCATGGCGCGTGGGTCTCTAATTTCAAAAGGGACCAAAAAAACTTGGTAGGGATATTTCTAATCTTTAAAACCGAATGCGAAACTTGAATTGCATATGGCGGGGGTTGCATATACTCTTACCATGGGATAAAAAAATAAATAAATAAAAGAACATGATTTAAATAAATAAATAAAATATTTAATGCGATGTGTGGGGTTGTCATTACGCTACAAGGTCAATGTACTTATTCCACACCGACATCCAGCAGGCCATCTTTAATGAGCTAATGTTATTTCTATAGCTTAAGCAATAAAAAGTAATCAGGTTATTCCCTTAGACAATTTTTTTCATGGTTTTACTCAATATAATTATTCCATTTATTTTAAAAATACGAAAATTAAAGTAACAAATAGCATAACTTTTTAAAAAAGTATTTATTAATGAATTATTTTCCCAACATTTTGCGATTGTATCTTCTAATTATAAAGACATAAATGTGAGTTTCAATGGGAAAAAGAAATAGGTATGTAATTGTCTATTTGTCTGTCTGTAAGTTAGACAGTTAAGCCTAAAGTCGTCAGATTTGATTTAAAAAATACTATGAACATTGCGTATGTTCAAGTTTTTTCCAATTTTGATAAAAATAAATATTAATGAAATTTTGTATACTTTTTATCATTATCTCCAAAAAATTTCTTTAATTTATTTCACCTCAATATTTTTTTTTATTATGATAAAATTCAAATCGTTTTCTTTGTTACTGTACTATTTTATCTTCGGTTATTCTTCAAAAAGTGGTAGTCAAGGCAGAGAATGAATAATCGATTTACTTTTTGAGTATTGAGTTGGTTACTCGTTTAAGGTATCCGACTACTTTAAAAACATTGCATATCGACCACATTGGCGATTTTTTTTAAAGTTATTTGTTGTAATTCAGACTTTCCTTATTTCAAAACAGTTTATATTTTCTTGGAAAAGGAAGGCCTCACCCATTACCCAAGGTCACATACTTTTTCAGCTAAACTTTGTCTTTCACTTCAGTTTTCTCAAAACTTTCATTTTCATTAAATTTCTCCACCATTAAAATGATATCTCAAAAACTAATAGAGGTATTTACTGAAGAATTTCAGCGTGTGTTTTGGATAGAAGGGTTAATAAAATGAACCAAAATTATAATTGTTAGTGAAAGACTTTTTCATTAATAGTTGTTTTCAGAAAAAATTAAGTTGTGAATTGATGGAAAAAATGCATATATATATATATACACATATTTTTACCATAACTTCATTGCATCTCAATATTTTTCTGAGATTTTGATTCATTTTATTCATCGTCATTCATATTCATTTTATTCATATTCTATAACTTACGTACAAAGAAAAATAGGATTGCTGTATTAGCATTTTGTATAGAATGTACACCGTTTTGGTTCAATTTCATTAAAATTTACAATAAGTTTTCCTAATTCTCAAATTAATTATATTTTCAAATATTTTTTTTGTATTTATAGTATCTATAACTGACAATACATCTAAAAAAGAAAAATAATTTTTAAAAAATCAAATTTTTCAAAAAAATTCCTTTGAACGTTGTCGGATACCTTAAGCAAGCTTTTAATAAAAGTGTCCGAAATTTTTTATTTTCTGAAGATTGTAACGAGATTTAATTTCAAAAGAAACTTAATTTATAATATAAAAATGTATAAAAAATATTTTTGCTCTTTTATCTTGTTTGCCAACTTATTTAAAAGACTAAATTTTTTCATTAATGAAACAAAATTACTCCAAGTAAAAAAAATTATTTACAAATCATATTTGTTAATACATACAAAAGTTATTGACTAAAGGATTTTTTTAGTCTATAACTAAAAGAATCATAATTTTTACATGAATCATTCTCATATACATTATTTATTAAATGTACATAAATGATGTATTTGCATTCATAATTCAGCAGTAACTACGACTGTCACGAATATGTAATCTTAATTGAATTTATTTTGGGAAGTGAACTCATAATGCCAACATCCCAAAAAAATCACGCTTAGGCTCATTTTTTGTATTATTTTTATTTTCTATTAGATATTATTTTAGGAAAAGTACAGTACGATAATTTTAATTTAGTTAATAGCGTGTCTTTAGAAATGCAGTATTTTGAAAAATAAGTGTAGATTGTAAATATCGTCTGCTTCTCCCATCAGAAATACGAATTTATTTTTATTTTTTATTTATATTTATTTATTCATATTTTATTTTATTACTTATTGTTATTTGTTAGTTATATTTATTTATTTATATTTTATTTTGTTACTTATTGTTATTTATTTATTATATTTATTTATATTTTATTTTATTACTTATTTTTATTTTATTTATTTATTATTACGATTTCATAATCTCTATAATATATTAAGCTTGAATTCTTGTACACTGGATATAAGTGTGAGAAGCAATTGCCGAAAATACGAGATAAAGAATGACGTAGATCAAATTTCAGTCACCCCCCCCCCACACACACACACTTTTTTTTTCACGTCCGGGAAGAGAGAGAAAACAATCGATTCCCTCAAAACGAAATAGTTTTGCACGGAAGATAGATTTTTGTAAGGTTTCGTCAAGTCTGAAGAGTAGAGCGATACAAGATTTAAGATAGTAAAAATGCAAAAATTTTATTGCTGTCATTCTATATAAATAATTCCAATTTGTATAGCCAATTGTGTACCGAAAAAAGAAAACTGTAATCCTTGTTTTTATCTAAAATCGGGCATTTGCGATCACTTGTCACAACAATAAAATGTTATTAGTATTTCAACATCGATCGTTAATGAGGAAGAAAGGTCAGAATTGGTATAACGTGGAAAAGAGTGAAAATCCTGAGTTCGTTATCATCTATTGAGTTCAATACTTTTTTTTTTAATTATTGTGTTCACGTGTATGTATATGGGTAGAGCAGCCTTCCGCAAACGGATTTTATTCACAATTTAATACAAATCTGCAATTTTATCATTGTAATGATTCAGCTTCTCCCCGGCCTGACCATTGTGGTTTCTTTTTCACACGCTCCTTAATTGACATTTCCAGACTGGTCTCCTCAATGGCGACGTTTTATGGAAGTGTAATTGCTTACAGATGGACAGGTGGAGAACCCTCCTTCCAAGAACGGACTTTTGGCCCTTTAGTGTGAGTTCAAATAAAGGACCACACGTGCACTAATCGTGTCTGTGACACAGATGTATAGCCTGCATTGTTTTCCATTGTGGACCACGAACATTTCTGCGGTCAACTGTAGAGCAATAAAGTTTATGCTGAACGACGATTGGAGAATCGGCAGCTCAAATGCTCCAATGTGGATGAGAGGTGGAGTTGAAGGAAGAAAGAAAAGGCGAGGGTTTTAAAGAGGGAAGAAAGAAATACGAGAAGTTTTTTTTTTGGTGAATAGGTCAAGAGAAGAGATCGGAGAAGCAGAGCGTTCTAGAGAAGATTCCACTCGAGGAATTCGGTGGATTCCTGGAGCTAACCTCGGTACCAGCGTGTGACTGACTGCCGGTTAGCTGTTCTCGTAAGTTTCTCCGAAATATTTCGAGGAACCATTCTTGTGCTGCTGAGCATAGAACTTTTCACTTAGCCTAGATGATAAAGAGTATTTTTTTCTGTAAATTAAAGCTGTAAATAAAGTAATTTAATTAAAACGCCACCCTTTATTTGATCGGACCAGATCGAGACGTTACAACATCCAAACCTAAAGCTCGATTTTTTTTTTTTTTTTTTTTTTTTTTTTTTTTTTGCCATTTTTTTGCACCACAGGTTTGAAATGCTAAAAAAAACTTTTGTATTTCCGTATGCCCAATGATGTGTGATGGGAATTATCTAGCTTCTATTAAGATATCTCAAAATTATTGACCACATATGATGTCACACTCCGAGTATAATAACTAGTTTTAGTTACTTGGGGAAAATCCGGTTGAAGTTCTGTGTGTTCGGTTTTTGTGGTTTTAGATGACGCAGCTTCGATTCTATAGAAGAACAGGGTATGCAGGTATTATTTCAGAAGTGCTTCTAAAATAATACTTAAATAAAATTCAATTTTAATTAATGAAGTAATTGAATTGAATTTTTTAAAAAAACGTTACAAAACGATCTTTCCTCGTTTATTTATCCCATAATTCTTGATTCTAAAAGTTTTTAGATGAAATCAATCTACTGAGTAGAAATCTCTCCATCCGTCAGTGTACTTTTGAAAGCAATTCAAAAATGCAATGTAATATATTGATCAAATCTTGAGCATGATTTTATTATTCGAAACGATCTAAACGCGTCCATCGGTAAAATATCCAAGATTTGTTGATTCTCGCTCTTGCGAATACGATAACTCAACCAATGAAAGTAGGCTCTTCAGAAGTTTCTCTCGTGCTTCCAATTTAAAGTACTAATACCGCCACTGCCTGTATGGATGTTATAAACAGATATATATATATATATACAACCATAAAAGCATTAAAATAATTAAAACCCATTTCCTGAGTCAACAAAAATTTAAACGAAACTAATTAGGTCGAAATCGAAATTGAAATTTAATTCGAAATTAAACGTTAAAAGTTCACAAAATGGAAAGTAGATAATATAAATCCTATAAATGAAACAAATCTAAAGTAATATAATTAATAAGATTAAGTAAACGAAACTAATTACGGAATCGAAACTAAAAATTACTTCGGATTCAAATAAGTTTAAAATTTTAAAAAATCAATCATTGTATTTAGTGAGCGCAAATACAGCTACAACTAAAATACAAATGAATCTAAATTAATTAACAAAATAAGTCAAGCAAAAATGAACACAATCAAATCAAAACTATAACCAACTAGCTGACCCGACAGACTTCGTCCTGTCAAAAAGATTTGTAATGTGGCAGTTCTTGTGCCTACGTACTTTAAAAAATTCTCCTGAACAGAACCGTCACCCTGGTGATAGGGCGTTGTGAATAAAAAATAATTAAATAAAACATATATAAGGATTTAAAAGTAAGTAATCGCTTTATTGTTAATCATGTGAATCATAATTATTATTATTATCATTGTAGTGCTTTGTGGTATACGATGTTTTTTGTTTGATTACCTGGCGCATAGATAAACAAATCTGATGGTTTTCCAACACGGGAACAGGCAACATACAATTGACCATGTGAGAAACATGGGTTTTCTAGATTAATACCACAAACACTTAATGATTGCCCCTGGGACTTGTTTATAGTCATAGCAAAAGCAAGCCGCACTGGAAACTGTAGTCGTTTAAACTCAAATGGCACATCAGTCGGAATCATTGGGATGCGCGGTATGAGAACATCTTCTCCTTTATACTTTCCTTTGAGTATAGTTGCTTCTATCACATTGTTTAGTAATTTTTTTATCGCTAACCTTGTACCGTTGCAAAGACGCGGTTGGTTGATATTTCGCAACATTATAACCACCGATCCAACCTTTAATTGAAGATTGTGAGGTGGCAATCCTGGCAAATCCAGCGAGTTTAAAAATTCCGGTGGATAGTTGACTACATCATCTTGATTAGTAGCCGAATCAACTGATTTATATATCCTCAATTCGCCTGTAATTTGTTCTTGAATTTTGAAATTTAATTCATTTACATCTATGTTTTTTGCAGCCAGTATAGCTCGTTCGCTCAACCAATCATGGTTTTTGTAATTTTGAGAAACATCTGGAAACACCTTCTGAATAAGTTCATCTTTTGATCGAGTTAACTGACAAAAACTTTGAGGAAAGTTAATACAGCCAGTCAACATGTCTATAGGAAATTTGCCATTACCAATGTCAATGAGTTGTTTAGAGAATATGTTTCCAGATTGGTCATTTTGCAACTCGACACGCATATTCTGGCTTAAATGAAGTACTTTGACATGTTTCCACAAATTGGAGGACTTTAGACATGCATTGAGTTCATCAGCTGGCGTTGATCGTGGAATCACTGGCAATGTTTGACGAAAATCTCCTGCTAATAAAATCATTGCACCACCAAATCGGTTATTATTGCTCCGTAGATCTTTTAAGGTTCTGTCTAAAGCCTCCAAAGATTTTTTATGTGCCATCGTGCATTCATCCCAAACAATCAATTTACATTGCTGCAAAACCTTTGCCATTGCAGAGTTCTTCGAAACGTTGCAGGTTGGAGTTTCATTGCTTTGCATATTTAATGGCAATTTTAGTGCTGAATGGGCTGTTCGACCACCTTCAAGCAAAGTTGCTGCGATTCCCGACGAAGCGAGTGCAAGTGCAATTTTATTTTGTGAGCGAATTGTTGCTAATATTAATGAAATCAAAAAAGTTTTTCCTGTACCACCAGGTGCATCTAAGAAGTAAATCCCTCCAGTTTCATCATTTGTTACTTTCATAAGAGTTTCAAATACATACTTCTGTTGTTCATTTAACAGTGGAAGATTTGTTTGAATTAATTCTTTCAAAGCGTTGAGATCATACATTTTTTCTCGATGCAACTCTTGGTTAAAAGCGTCATGCATTGGACGATTGGGCGCGGTCAGGCCTAATTGAATTAATAGTTTGTTTGACATTATCAAGCACATGTCCTCAATTGAAATCAATGCTTCATTGTAAATTTCTTCACTGATTTGTATATTTGGATTTCCCATTCTATTCCGTATTTGATAAAAAATATCATCACACATATAATCTTTGTACTTGATCCACAAATCAATTGGGTTTGATGGGAAGCATGTAGATATGATTATAGAAAACAATGTTCGTATTTGATGAGCGTGTGATGATATTACAGCATCATTGAGAGTTTGATCCCAATGAGCGTCATTTTCAAGCAATTGCAAACGTTGACAGGCTTCTCTGTAGGATCCACACAATTCACCGTCAACAGTTCGTAACTGTTGGAATGATGTTGGGCCACGTACATTGACTAATAGCAGTCGTAAATAAAAACATTCATCATTGCTTGGATGTACTGAATAAATTCGACCAATCGCATCGGTGGAATATACATCTGTATATCCTGGAACTGGTTTTCCTTGTTTCCGTCGTATAAATCTCCTTGAGGATTGATTCCAGGTATAATATTTTGGCATTTCAGAATATAGCAATCTTTTTGCGAAATCATCGTTTTGGCATGTCTCAAAAAAAACTGGTTAATGTAGTAGATGGTGGCTGAGCAGCTCTTTGTACTGCGTTCTGTGCTGTAAAATACACTCTTTGTCCATTTTCTAAATGCACAGCTAAGTGAACAACAGAAGGGTGTCTCTCATGAATAGGAAAAGAAAATATTCGCCAAACTGCTTCATTACTACTGACATAGCGGCCCATTTGGTATTGGGTAACTTCATCATTGGAATTCTCTGCACCAATTCCAATCACAGCCATATCACTCCCTTTGGTTACATATTTGCAAATGTATTTAATAGATTTCACTGAATGGCAAGATTCAACGTTGATGTGTGCTTTGAATGTCTTTGATAAAATGGGTGAATATGGAACAATCCAACGATTATCTATTTCAATATCTTGTTGATTTAATTTGACAATTGTTGATTTTCCATTGTCTGCTGTCGATCTGCGACGATACAATGGATAACCGTCATTACCAGTAATTGTTTCCGATATTAATGTCCGTGGATATCGTTTTGAACATTTACCATCCATCATACACGGTGAATTTTGATTAAGATTTCCACATGGACCATGTATCATGTTTTTGATAACTACCTCATGCAATCCAGGATCTACTTGTACATTAGGGATTTCAGCTGATATCACTGCATCAACTTCATTTGGCCTTATCTTTTCAACCAACCAAATCAAAATGTGTGCATGTGGCAATCCTCGTTTCTGCCACTCCACAGAATACATCCAGCAGCGTGTCTCACCAAACACATTATGTTTTACGATGAAATCCATTAAAGATTTCAACTTTTGTCTAAAGACTCTGGCTGTAATATCATGACGATCAATGGGTGATTGCCCAGGGAATAACTCCTGCTTGATTTCTATCCATTGCGGATTGCATGTAAATGTGATGAACAAATCTGCTGTACCATAATGACGAACATACGACATGGCATCTTGAGCATATTCGTGCATATGCCGAGGGCTTCCGATGTATGTTGCTGGAAGAATAGTCATCCGACCGACATTCTGTGCATTTCCATCAGTATTAATCGCATCTCGAAGGTGAATATACTCTTCAGATCGGAGTTTGGTTTGATTCAACCTGATGAATGTTAATCTCTCCGTTTCAATTTTAACATACATGTCAACAACATATTTGTGATATAATCGCCGACATTTCAATATGTGATTATCTTCATTTTCCCGAATCATTAGGCGGTATGAATAATAGTTCATTGAACTGACTTTTTTGTTGGTTTCAGAACCTGTAAATAGATTTTGTTTTAATAACATTCAAATATAAAATTAAAATACATAATATAATGACTGAGATATTATCGCCATAGATAAATTAATATTTTAGTTACCTGTAATGGGATTTATCATTTTTATTGAGAAATCGTAGCCATCTTCACCTTGCCAAAATATAATGGGATATTGCAGTGCATCATATGAGCGGTGTGTTTCCTTTATACGTTGTAATTGATCATTCCGACGATGTAAAACAATATCACGGGATTCTAAGTTTTCTCCAACTACAACGATAGCAACTTCATCAATAGTTGGTGCATTAAAACGTCTTGTATGTTGACCTGCAGGTGTTTTATCAGCTCTGATTACAATTTTGTGATTATCGGATGGCATCAGATCCAGGGCAGTTTTAAACAATATAATCAATTGATTGTGTTGATGAAATAAAGTTTGTAATTGTTCTACAATAGACCTCTTTACTAAATTGTTATGTGCACAACGCAGATCAATTTCTTGTGGTGAATTGCCCATAAAATAAATTTGCAGGAATTTGTTGTCGCTATCTGACACTGGTAACAGCGAACCTGCTCTGTGATATATTTGCCCTTGTATCTGTAAATAAAAAAAAAAAATATTATGGTGTGGTATAAATTAATGGATTGTCAGTGATCAAACTTAAATAATATTTGATCTTAAAAAGTATATATTTAGTTTTAACTAATATCTATCAAATATAAAATATAATAAAAGTGTCACTGAAACTGAATCACCATATAATATAATGACTAAGTGATATATAAGTGATTAAGAAATTGAAGATTAGTGACACATCTTAACTTTGGTGACAGAAAATTTTGTTCGCTAAAATAATTATGAGTAACTGCTATAATACATACTTTGAAAGTTGGCATAAAATTTTCCCGAACTACATTTGTTGCCCCAAATGAAGTCATTTGAAAGCAATTGTTATATTGTTGGATATGTGTCAAAAAGTGTATAGAATCTGTTCCTATTCCTGAAACCAATGAGTACAATGGTTCTGGTGGTGGATCCAATGGTATCAATTTCACTTTACCATTTGCGCAACACAATCCATTGGCTTCGTTTTTGTATTTTAATGCCTTACAGTGTGAGCAAACCGAGTTCATAGAACCAATAACAACACATTGGTAGTTACTGTAGTCAATTGACACATCGTAACTGAAAGCAGCTCGATTCAAACTTTCTCGATTATTAGTTGAATGTCGCGCTCGCGCTTCACGCTTTTGTGATATCCGAATTCTTTCACGTTCATTTCCGTCGTCACGTTCTTGTGCAGTACGATTAGATCGGTAATTAGCTTGGTTTGTAGCAT
>JAPMOQ010055130.1:0-20124 GCA_026543055.1 Argiope trifasciata | reverse complement strand
TGTCCTTTCAGCACATGCAAGATTTCATTATATATGCATATATAAAAAATTAATTATTAATTATTGCGAATCAGAATTCAGAGCATATTTGCTAATTGAATTTATTCTCTGAATTTTCAAATACAAATCATATATGCTGGCTGAGATTAATCGATGATATTTTTACTTGAATGGCATCTAGCCCTCCATATTAGAAGATATCGTCAAATATAGCATCGAAATAAATTTTCAAAATAATAAAAATGGTCCTGAAGCTCTGATTCCCAAACGAATAATCTGATAAAATAGGTAACCGATTTTAAATCTCTGCCAAACAAAGAATTCTGAGATTCCAATTACACTTACAAAGAAATAATTCATGTAATAAATTTGAAACAGATAAGGTTCAATAAAATTATCAAAAAATTAAATTGAAATGAATCGGCCATTTATATATTTATATGAAATAAATCGATCGAGAAAAATTACGGTCTAGCTATCACATAATATAATTTATTATTTAAAAACGAGAAATCATTCATTATTACAGTAAATTCTTTTCAATATATCCCACTCCTATAGCATTTTAGCTTATGAAATTTTTTGACCACTCCTTTGACAACCTCCGATTGAATTACCGAGTTTATATTCTAAAATATGATAAAAATCAAGGTCATTCAAATTGTGATAATAGAAGTTTATTTTTCATGGACTAACAAGTAGTTAAAAAAAGAACAAATCATTTTTCCAGACCATTAAATTATAACAAAAAATAATAATAAAGGTTAACTGCATTCTTGGTTTTTATATAAAAAGGAGGATTTTCCTAAATTATAGAAAAAATAAAAATTTAAAAATAATTATACTGATTATTATCAAACCTCAGAATACGACCAACTATTAAAAAACAAGATATTATCTTCATGTGATAACAAAAATATAAAATACCAGCTAAATAACATTCATAACTTTCTTCGCCAAAACAACTTTTTTGTGCTACAAAAAAAAAGGTAAAGAATCCACTGTTTACTAAATGTCCGATTAAAAAGTATCAATTCATGAATATCAAAATAAAAACTGGAAAAAAATCTTATTTAATGAATATAAATATTCGGAACTGTTGTTTTATGAATTAATAAAAACACTTTTTTTCTCCAATTTTTATCTTATCGTACATTCAAGAAATGATAAATTAGGCCTAAAGGTCTATTACAAAGAAGGTCAGAAAGCAACGTTCGTTTAAGGTAGATTCCTATAGGAAGACTATTTATTTCAATGGTTCTTATGATATGAATTCGGAGTAATTTCTCTTTTCCTTTTTATCTTGTGAGCAGGATAACTAGAGTAATTTCTTTTTGGTTTTAACTGATTTATAATACACCGTTAGGGATATGAAAATCTCGTACAACTCTGCAAATAAGGCAACTACTTCAAACGAAGTGGGAATTTTCATTTCGACATAACTTTCAAAAAATTAAAGGTAGAAAAATAAATCCGCTATTAGTAAAATTAGGGCATCATTAAAAATGTCAACTTATGCATTTGCAGGTTTTTTTTATAACTACCTTAGAATTTAGAGACTGAAAAAAGATTTTCACTCCCTAATTTTGACCGCTTATATCATCGAAAAATTTTGTTGAAAGATAGCGACTCAGATGGTAAGGAATATACCTTTGCCTATCACGAAATAAGAAGGATCAAGTTTTAATGTTTTAAATACTAAATTACTGTAAAGAAGATTAAGCGACAAAAAAAGTTTATTCCGTGATCTTTGTTCCTCCTTTTTTTGCTGTGCATTTTGAAAAGAATTTCAAACAGAAATATTTATATTAATAAGAAAATAAAAGCGATACCTTATTACTGAAAACACCGCTCCGAATAATATTCTACAAATTCTGTCAAGGCAGAATTTTCTGTCTTTTAAAAAAAAATTCTAACTTCCAGCTATGAATTTCATGACCCTAAAAGAAAACAAAAATAAACCTGCAAGTTTTATTGTTCCACCTAATACAGAAGCCAAACGGAGAACTTTCTATTCTATTCCAATAAAAGCCCCAGAGGTCGACTACTCTATGAAATACCACCAGGTGTCGCTTATGTACCGAGAGGACAATTTCAACAACTTTTATTAAGGTTCTTAAGGGTTCCGCTCTTTTTCTTACTTGAAAAATTCAGCGAGTAGATCTTATTGGCTCTAGAGCCATCGAGCTTTTATTTATTCAGCTGGTAAAAGAACAGTTTTTTTGATACATCTATCCTCTGTTTATTTTAGCAATAGTACATTTCTTCTTTTCACGACTTTATAAGTATAAAGCAAATAAAAATGTACGTCTGGTATTTCTTGTTGGAAAATGTGGATAGTTTGCAGTGCAATTTCAAGCTCTGTTTAAATATATTAGAACTTTGACATTCAATTATCATTATAATTGTATGTTATTGATGGCATTGCTTATCAATGACAATAATCAAATATATTATACGAATTTCTGCCTTTGTTGTATTGATAATTATAAAAAATTCTTTGAATAAATAAATATATATGTGCATAAACAAGAATATTGCAAGGTGAATGGTCGTCCTCACCTACTTGTATTATTTATTCTGCGTGTGTGACCCAGGAATCGTGTGGACGTGCGTTATCATAATACAGAACCACACCTTCTGTGAGTAGCCCCAGTCTTTTGTTATTGATAGACCTGAGTAGACATCGGAGTGTCTCACAGTACACGTCTTTGTCAATAGTTTCTCGAGGAATTCGGCAAGTTACGACAGATAGACGGTGCTCTTTATAAGAGCCTCTATCTTGTCCTGCGCATGCTCCGATCTACGCCGGAGATTCCAATCACATCCCTAGATGTATTACTATTTTCTCCCATAGTGGAATAGCCAAATACGTTAACGGTTATATTGTTACGACGTTTCTTACCTTTTTCATTTGAACACGTCTGTAATTTCTCTGATTACTAAAAATGCAAAACCAAAATACCAGAAAAGACAACGTTTATTCAGAAATGCACTGAAACAGAAAACAAAAAAGCCCAAACACTTTTGGCGTGGGTGGCATCCCGACAGATTAAAATAACTTGTTGACAATTATGAGCATCAAGTTATATTATAAGAAATTCAAGTGAAATTAAATCCCACCAATGTTACTAGTCATGCAACTTAGCCCTTTTGCGATGGGTGAATCAAATATGCATCAGCTACGAACGTCTGTCATGTCAGGGTGTATCACCCATTTATATCAGAAAATAGAATTCATGTGATGGTGATGCACATGTGCATTTTAAACTCGAACAATTTCAAACGCCACTAGATGGCTCCCTTTTGCCCATTACTTTTGAAATAAATATAGTTTTAGTATCCTGAACTTCAGTTTGCTCATATTTAACCTGCCTTTGGTATTTTACACATCTGCTGTTGAGGAGAAGGGAGGTAAGAGTATATAAATTAAAAAGAGCTGGACTGCGTAACATTCCAATTAATAGAATTAAGGGTGTTTCTCCTTTATTTTATTAATGTATAATAGTAGTCTTTCCGTATTTTATCGTCGATTCTGTTGTATTTTATGCATCTTTAGGATACTTTTAGTGCGCTTCTCTTCTTTCACAGGACACCTGGGTTTCGTTTAATTATGTCGATTCTGCTTGTGAGAGAAAAAACGGGCTCGTATTATGAATGAACTAATAATCTAAAAAAGTAGCAAACATGACGACAAAAGGAATAAATTTGTTTGTAATTTATTTTCAAAGTTAGGTTTGGCATACCGAAGCCTAGTGATAAGTAATTGTGCATATGAGACAATTCAGTAACTATTGATTTAAATAAATAAATAATTATTACACTCAAACCAATTTTAAATTTTTTCAAACCAATTTTTTTAAAAATATGGGTAATAAAATCCTTTTAGTAGTAAAATAGATAGTCTTTTATAATAAGTATGAAACAGAGAATAGGATAATAGATAGAATGAAAATCTTAAGAAGTACAACTTAACATAAAAGAAATTTGGCCTAAAAATTTAAATTTGCTTTCAAAGCCCGCACAGTTTATTCGAACTTCTTTTATAACTGATTGGTATAGTTTTGTGTTTAAAGTTTCAAAGTTAGGCTCTTTAAAAAAGTCTCGTTACATTTATGTGAAAGGTATAGTAATACTACACGAAAAGTGTTTTTTTTTTATTTTGTTTATGAGGCAAAAAATGTTTTAAATTGTTTTGTTATAGAACATATTTTTTTAACTACATTTTTTCTTGCACACCATTTTGTTATGTAAACAAACAGCATCATAAATTATTGTTGAACGACTTTGGCAATTATTACAGTTTAGGATTTTTTTAAATTTAATTACTTTATTTATTTGCTATTAAATATTTTGCAACTCAATTTTTAGAATGTCCTAGAAAAAATAGTTTTAAATTTCAAATTTTGATAAACATATAACTTATGTTATTTTAGACTTATTATATTAACTTATTTATTTAATTTAAAATGCCCTATGATGCCTATTTTCTGTCGATAGTTTTATAAATCCACCTATCAAAAGAAGGAGGGGTAATATTTTAAAAACGAGTGTACTTGAAAACATTTTCGCAATTGCTTACTCTGAAGTTAAACCTTGATTTTAAATTAAACAAAATCTGAAAATTTTTAAATACCTAATGCTAACACCTATTCATTATGATTAGTAAATTTTAATCATAAATAATTGCAGAATGTTTAGATGAAATATTAGTAGAAACAATGAAAATGATTTAAGTTTCGATATTTCAGTGAAACATATTGTTAAAATAATTTGCTTAAAATAATTTTGAAATTAATTAAGAGTAAAAAATATTATGCCCCAAAATACCAATATAATTGAAGAGGAATTTTGCGTAAATTTTAATATGAAGCATGTATTTATGCTGTTTTCGATTCAGAAATTATTGGAAAAAGCAACAAAATGTTGGCAGAAAAATTTTAAAGGCTTTCAAATAGATGCTATTTTTACCATCCAAAACGTATATGTGCAATGTTTGATATCGCTAAACCAAACAATCCGAACTTGGGAAAGCCAATACACATATACGCACAGATCTTGCGCATTGTATAATTACTGTATCAAATTGTTTGTCTGTTTATCTATAAGCAATAAGCAAAAATAAGATATTGATATGGTATCTGGACAATATAGCCAATAAGTAGACAACATATAAATTCGAAATAATGGAGAGATGTATAGAAAAAAGATATTGAGACACAAAATCTAAAATATCTATAGGTAAAAAAGATGCATAAATACCTGCTTAAAAAACAAAGAAAACGTAAATTTAAAATGAATAAATGCATGGTGAAACTGATAGAAAGTAATAATAAATAGTTTTCACTATTTGAAAGCATTTGTCGATAAAATTGACAGACTGAATGAAGGCTAAATATTATTGATAATTTTAAAAATTATAAAAAAAAATAAAATTCACAAAAAATATTGAGCAAAAAGGGATTACTGATAGAGGAGATTTTAATGTCATCAAACAAAAACATATTAAAATAGAAACAACAAAGAATGAGTTTTGCAAAATTTCATTAGAGTTTGGGCTATGAAAAATGCAAAAAAGGAGATAAGTTAAAACTGACAAAAAATAAGAAAGTATTCTTTTATTAATGAATTCTAGATGCGTTTGGCAACCAGCTTCTTCTCCACTCTTAATTGGCATTAAAATTTTAATAATTAAATTAATTTATATAACTCCTATTTTAATATTTTCTTCATCAACATATTTAAAATTTTCAAAATTTGATCGTCATATAATTCAGTCATAATATTATAAAGGTTTGTCTTTAGTGATAGCGTAATATGTATATCTCTAATTTTCTGTCAAGTACCGTACAATTTATGCTTTAAATTAAAGTAGAAATGATTAATCTGCAATTAATATAATAATATGTTTTATTGAAACGAAGAATTTTTTTAAAATATAAGCACTGAAAACCGAGTCATTGGGCATTTAAACCGTATGGGCACTAAAGAATATCTTTCTTAATTTATGTAATATCTCAAGAAGTTTGAACTAAAATTTCTCTGATTCAGCATAAACAGATCAATTAATTGACAATACTTGGCTCTAAATGCATCACACCTTAATAAAACAAATTTGTTTGAAATAAATGGTCAAAAACATAAAGCATTCATAACCATGTCAACATTGGTGGAAAATGGTTGTCAACAGAACACAGTGTGCATGCATAAATTTTCAACTTCGGTTATGGTAATGACAATGCGTGGTTTTCTACGCCAGTTGAGTAACGCTACACAGATTAGAAAGTTTTATTTCCTTTATTCTGTTTTATTTTAATTCAAAAGTACTTTGAATCTGAAATATCAATTAATTAATAGTGTTTAATTTTAAATGCATCGAACACTAAGAAAATAAACAGAATCAGTTGAAATAATTGGCTGAATATTAATAAATGGAATAATGTTAAGCCTAAACTTTTTTCTTGGGTGGAAAAAAACAAACAAACTGAAGCCTTAGTCATTTGGCTGTGGAAAAGTAAAAAGAGTTTTTGACTGGAAAGCTAGTTTTTAATTAATAATTAAAATTTTAATTCAAAAAAGGGACCCCAGGTGCAAATTTTCGACTTCCAAGGTATGCACTTGTCAAATATAGTAGCTGTAGACAGAACGATCTTGTCTGTAGAGAGCCAATACACACTCATATAATTTTATTATAAATATAGGCATAGATATAGATTAGGATCCAATGGCTCATTTGCGATAGTTTTGATACGTTGATGCTAGCCTATAAGAAATTGCATTGGTTTTTTCTTGTAATTTAGTAAGTACAGCTGAATGTACAGTGTAAAGGTACAGTTGAAATTTTGTTTCATGTATTTCAAAAGACTCATATATGTGATAAAAAATTATAATTATTCTGTAGTCATCGTGTAAATATTCACAAAGACAAACTTTTAATTGCATCAAAGCCATAATATACACATATAATAAAATGGCACTATCTACGAATTTGAAATGTAACTCTTTATATATTTCTTCAATTTTTTCTATGCTTTTTGACTTCAAGTTAAGAATTTTGTTTTACACTGTACTTTTCTACAGCAGCATTTTCGATTAAATCGAACCCTGGGGAAAACGTGGAATTGCCCATTCGCTTGATGTGTGTGATTCTTATAGTTCAGCAAAACAAGTTACTTCAAGGAAATAAATTAGTAGAAAGAAAATGGCTTCCGCAGCATCAAGAAATAAACTCCAGTAGGCATTTTTTTTTTCAATTTTTACTTTCCGAGAGTTGTCATTTTATTTTGAACATAAGATTTCTATATTCAATTGTTTCATCACAATTTTCATACATTTTGGCTTAGAAGGTGGTTATCAATATGTTACTAATCAATCCATGATCATTTTTTCGCGCTTTATTTTCTTCCAAAAAAATGTATTCTTTAGATTCTAAACTGTAATATTAGTCTTAGCTTTGCTGAATTTTAATCAGCGAACCAGTGCGACTGAAAAATGAAATAAAAATTGAAAGTCAGCAAACATAATTTCTTTAAAATTGCTGCAAAAAAACCAGAAAAAAATTTAATGAATGAATGGTTTTACCTGTGCGACTGAAAAATAAAATAAAAGTTGAAAGTCTGTACACATAATTTCTTTAAAATTAAGGCAAATAAAATTTAAAAAATCCTAAAAAACTCTTTTTAACTCGTTAAATGTTCGTTCGTCTGCATAACTTTTATATTACTATTACTATAACTTTTATTTTACTATTTTTAGCATTGTTAATTCCATTTTTTTGCTTAAACATCAGCCTAACTGTGATTGCCATGCATAAGACTTTTGTTTTCTTCAGCTTCTCTTTTATTTTTATAATATCAATATATTAGACAATTGATTAAAATAACTGTTTTGTTATACCTAATACGATAGAAATTGAATATTCCGCATCCTTATATTTATCTAGGCAGCACAGAGTGAACCAGTACCTCCCTCTGAATTCTGTTCAACAGCATTTTATTTTTGACACTTGTGTGGCAGTTTTTTCCTAAATAAATAGGAAGTCTCCATCTATTTTGGGTCCACCTCTTTTCCTACTGGTTAGAGGTTAACGTAAAAGTAACGTAACCTTTTTTAATATAAAATCATCGTCCATTCTATATATAGGAGCCGCCCAATTCATCCGATTTATTTTTATGAACTTTATAATATCTGGCTCTCTGTAGGAGTTATACAGCTCAAAGTTATATATCTTCTTCTTTAAACATTGTTGATTTCTATCCCGCCAAAACTGGCTTGCAGAATTTTTCTTTCGAAAATGGCCACTTTATTTTCTCCAACTTTGGTCAGTGTCTAGGTCTCTGAGCCATGGTAAGTATTGGCCTAATTCGGGTTTTACATAGTAAAACTTTGTATTTATTGATAGCGATCATGATTTAAGAAATCGTTTTTGTTCATAAAAGGCTTTATTTGAATTCCTTAAACGACCTTGAATCTCCTTGACTATGCTGTTGTTATCAGTAATTATAAAACCAAGATAAAACTTTGATCAAAAGGATTTTTTAATTACTATAAATTGAAAATATTATGAGATTGATAAATAAAATAATTCTGTGATTTGAATATCAAAACTTTTGCATGTTTGGTAATGCTGATAAGCCAGATAGCAACATGGGGACACAAGTGATCACTTTTGTCTGGAGGTCTTGTTACTCGTCTACGAACTTCAAAGTTGCAAGTTATATTCTACCCATTACAGCCGTCCCTTTTGTGTCCCTGATTCTGAACAAATTAAGGCAACCTCCGTACAGCTGTTGTGGCGCTTTCTACCAGCAGAAAGAAAGTCGCCATAACTCTTGACGCGATATAAAAATGGGTAAGGGGCACTAGACTCAGCAAGCAATATAAATCAGCACTAAACAGCTGCAAAATATCATTCGTCTCACCTCCGACTCATTGGAGAAAGAGTAATATGATGATGCTTATAAGCCAGATTAAAACCTTTTGACACAAATGATGACTTTTGGCTAGTGGTATTGCTAATCGGCTACCCCAAAAATGCGAGAATGATCCTACTAAATTCACTTACCACATATGTAAAGAACGTTTGGATTTAGCTCATCATCGCTGTAAGTTACATATTTGGTGGCAATCGTAATAGTAATAAGATGAAACTAAAATGAAACGTTTTATATTTCTGTAATATATCAAAGGATAGGGATATAAAGTAAATTCGCATGTGTACTTTAATCAATTTTATGAAAGCACCAGAGGCAGTAAAGTTAGTCATTTATACGAACTTCTTCCCATCTTCTCTAATAAATGTATTTGGGTATTATTAAGAGCACAACGCTGACGAACAATAGTTATGAAAGAACCTAATATCACGATAGATTTTGGGGTTCTTTAACACTAAAATATCTTAATACTGAAAGTACAAAATCATATACTGAATAGCATATATTTCAGACATCGTGTTTTTGAGTTGCTGAATTTAAATGTTTGTGAAAATAAAGACCAACAGTCAGTCAGCACCTTGATGGATTTTGTACCGAACTTGATACATATCGACAATTTAGATGCGAAATATTTGTAAAAAATTCCATCAAACTGAGATCGTTTTATATTTAAAATGTAAATGTTCATTAAGAAATCAAGATAAATAAACTTGCTCTGAATGGATTCCGTTGAATATTTGATGTAAATGTAGTTTCCATGTAGCAAGTTTCAACAATATATTCCAAATATTTCTTGAGTTTTCATTCTCATAAACAAAAAGGCAAGAGGGTATATTTCAAATGAAGAAATCCATCTCTATGTATTAGGAATGTCTGAAAGTTGGAGATTCATCATTTTGATCAATTAATCAGTTTCTCAGTTTGAATCATTTATCAATTACAATATTTTCTCTTTGTATACTTTATTTACAATAAAATAAAAATTACAAATTTTCTGAATTTAAAATAAATTATTTTCAAATATTGAATATAAATTCTTCTTATAAAATTATTCAAAAATAAAACAGAAAAGTTTCATTTAATATATATATATGTCAAGAATAAATGATAAAATAAATCAATGTATTTTATAGTATATTACATTTTTTTTGTCCAGTTTATCAATATGACAGGCTTTTGTTTCCTCCTACGAAATCTGTTTCATTGCTTGATCTATACTTTTACTGATTGTTACTGACAGATAGGAAAAGACTGCCATGAGATGGATTGTCGTTTATATCTGAACGAGACTTTTTCCATGAGTGAAGAATTGTCTCTCGCTGATAGTGAGGAAGAATGATGTGATTTGTTGACTGTTCTTGATATAAGGTGAGGTATTGTCTGTGATCGAAGAACTGTTATTGACAGAAGGGAAAAAAGATATGCTGGAAAAGCTAAACTTCAGCTTTCTTTAACTTCTACAAAAGGAAGCGAAAGATTGTATTAAAGCCCATCTAAATTTTACTAGAAAACTACCTACCTTAAAAATGTATATAATCTGAACATTTTTTAAAAAAATCCGAGAAATATATAAGATTCATTTCATGGCATGAAATTCCCCACTAAGAGAAATTTCAGTTTTTTTTAAATGATAGTCTCTATCAAATGTCTATAGAATACATTTATGGCTGCTAAAATAATTCAATTTTAACTAAAATTGGACTTAATTTTGAAAAGTCTTCAATTCCAAAACGGTTTTTTTGTGCAAACTTTAATTTATCCATAAGTGCTCCAATAATAGTTTCATCAGTACTTTTTCCTCATTTCCGTTTTGTTAATGTTTGTTTCTACGTACAAACCGAATGGAATGGAAAACCATTCTGTCCGAATGCGATTGGTATAACTTCGATGATCAAAAGTTTTCTTTCTTTTCGTTGTGCAAATACGGGGACAATATGTATCCCATGAATGTCCAACATCATGGAAAATCGACACTCATCATTTAATGTCGACATTTATCAAATATCTCGGGGACAAGTAGAAAATACTTTTGATATTCTTATATATTTGGACTGTCACCGGTTTATGTTGACAATTTCTGACCTTCTCTGGTGGAGGACAAAACGAGATGTCAATGTCCACTGGGAGGCGACATCTCTACGAATATCCTTGATATCGACAGAGGTTTTACAGACGCCAGAAATGTGGTTGTTGTTGTAGGAATAGAAGACCCCGTTTTTATAAAATAGCTGACAAAAATGATAGCCTGAAGTAGCTTTGTATTCGTAATCAGTTCATAATTTGTAAAGAAAGGTTACTTTCCATAGATGATATTTCTTTTCAAGGAATATCGCAGAAAGAAGAAGCTGCTGCTAATTCCAGAAATGGGGGGCAAGGATATACATGCTGTCGTGGTAAAAGGAAAGGTTCTAGAAATAAATGAAGTTGTAAAAGCAAGGGACTCTTGTGCAATTCAAAGAGTCATAATTCAAGTTGTAGCAATAAGTAAGATTTGAATAGCATAATTAAATAAGTTTTTTATTACTATTATTTTCTTTTCTCATTTAGAATTTACTTTATACTTAAGTAAGTTTTTAACTTCATTTTATTTTCTCATTTTAAATGTACTGCTTGTTTAAAGTTCTTGATCACTTCTCTCAGAAAGAGAGGTGAAAAAGTTACGCCACCCTTTGTGACGTTTTATCTCCACTGAATTATGTATAAATTTCCTTAAATTTGCGACACGTTCAACATTCCTCATTAATGCATGGTGAATGCCAAAATTTATCGGTGTAAGTCAGAATTAAGGGTATTTAGCAAATATTTCAAATAAATAACAAGCTACTGAGTTACGGAGAAGAAAATGTAAATCCCTCGACGAGTTCAACATTCATAATTAGTGCATGGTGAATGTCAAAATTTATCGGTGTAAATCATAAATAAGGTATTTAGCAAATATTTCGGACGTACGCCAACCGACTATGTGAATGTTGACATTCGCTGACGAAAGCGGGCATTCTCCAGATTTTGGTCTTTCACAGTAACATATACAATGAGAGATATGAATTGACTCTATATAGAGAGAGAATTTTTTTTATTATTAAATTTGAAATTGGAACTTGTGTCATGTAATGTATAATATATGCATTTTGAATGCCTCTCATTTTAAAATTACATTCAAAGAAAACAAATAATAGACTATTATAAAAAATCATCATGAAAAATATTGAGTAACATTCTTCAATAATAAGATGCTGTAAAACATGGTATTTACTCCTAAATTTATAGGAATAAATGGTATATTCTTATATTTATACCAGCTAAATATCTTAGTTAGATTTGAACTAGCAATTTTTCACCTTCACGAGAAAAATAACGAAATCCTTGCATTTTACAGACGCCAATCCTTATTTTTCACTTTATATAATGGGATAAATATAAGATTTTAGATGTTTGTACATCGAAATTACTGTACGATAAACTATATCATCCATTCCTTGGAAAGTGTGATATTTTTTATGAGCGTTACTGTTCTCTCTGCTTTTTTCTCTACTGTTCTCTCTACGTTACTGTACTTTTCAATTTTGTCTCTTAAACCGAAATTGTTTTAATAACTATTTAATTCAAATAGTTTATTTTAATCAAATGAACCAGAATGTATACATTTATTTACCTCTCATTTCTGGTGATAACTGCAAACCTTTTAGTAAATAAATAAGGGTTCACTCCCAGGTGACCTTCAAGGTCTTGCCTTCTTTCGGGTATTAGGGGCGTCATGGGACAGACCAATGCCAAGATTAAGAAATAAGTTAAAAATAATAATCATAAAGAACTTTCACAATAAATATATAAATAATGCATCACTTCTTCTATGTTTCTCAAGACTTAATATAATGCCAGGTTTACACTCCACCAGTTATAAGGCAGCAAGTAGCCAGAGCATGAGCAGAAAGGCTTAAAAATGCTGTTCGATCGATGGCAAGTACTTGTCCCTATGGGACAACTATAAGCTGCGGTATTGAATTTTTTCTTACTGCTCATCTTTTGTAGAATTTGCCTGTTATTTTGGCATGAAAAAACTATTCACTTGTCCTAGATTATTCCGACCTTTTTTTTTTTCTTTCGGGTACAAGTTTATATTATTTTTCCTCTTTATTTATCATACCTTTTCTATTTTTTTTCCAAATTTAAGTATGTTTACCCTCTTTTTATTTTACCACGGTTCTTTGAGTAAATGTTCATCATTTTAATATCATACGCAGTAAAAAAAACTAGGAACTCCAAAACGACAATCTATAGCCCAGCATGGAATGCTCTAATCTATAGTTTGCGTCAAACAAGTTAGTCCCTTTCTACGCATGCGCTGTCTACTTGCCATCTTATAACTGGCCGAGTGTAAATCCGGCGTAAAAATCAAAATTAAAGTTAAGTCATCTTTACATGCGCCTCGCAACAGCCACTTTGAAAAAAAACGGGTGTTTAATTATGCTTGCAGTAAAAATAATTACTTCTCTCTCAGAAACAGGTCTTCATTAAGCCCTCGTAAAATAACCGTAGAACAAAAAAATAGTCATTCCCCTTGTTATGAGGTCATTGGGTATTTTTTACTTCCAAAGGAAAATGTCGGTAAAATGTGTGTTGTGCATTCGTTTCATTAGAGCTGTGATAAAATATAAAACTGACAAATATGCTTATTTTCTTGGAATTTCCTTAGAAACAGATCAGTCATACGCTGATAGAAGATTATGAAAAGAATTTTTTTAACTTTATACAACAGCAATATCTGTAGAATGGTATGTTATTTTACTATTCTACTCCCGAATTCTGTTTTATTTCTTTACTATTGAAAACAGTAATATATAAACCCTACAGGCGTTTGCAAGAATAAAACTATTCCTAATGTAGTCTCTATGTTTTATCAAAGAGAAAGACTCCTTTATTTTTATTGCAGTTTTTTTAATAGAAACATAAAGAGACATCTTTATGAATGAAAGTTTCCCTTGAAAGTAGAGAAACTCAATTACGATGCTTAGATTTTCTTGTGCACTTTTTTTGTTTATTAATATATTTGTACGATAAAATTCCACTCTAACGTGTACTTTACTTTTAATCCTTTAAATAAAGTTTTAGCAATTTGTAACGAAAGACGAAGTCAACAGATGGTAGCTCGATTGGTAAAATGCAAAGCTTTTAGTATTTTTCACGTGAAGGTGAAGAATGCGAGTTCAATTCTCGCAAAAATTAATAATTTTTAATAAATTAATTAATTTTAGTTTTATATGAAAAAAAATTCTCTTATATAAGAAATGTAGCAAAATAAAAACTTAGGAATAAATACCTAAGCGCTTGTCAAGGCGTGTAAATCGCTAAAAAAATTCTTTTGCCACTTAATATTTTGATTCTAACATATATGTGCATACATATTTATATTAATTGTAATTATTTAATAATATATAAATTTTTTCTTTATTGACCTAAGTAGGAATTGACTTTAAAATTTTTAAATATATATAATTTTTTTTTAATATATATTTAAAAATTAGAAATGCTGCCGAAATCAAATTCTGTACATAGCGCATTTTCACAACAAATTTCTATTTTTAGACAAGATAATGCAATATCTCACATTATTTCCTCTGTTTAATCTTTCTTAAAACATCCTTTCACTTCAAACTTTGTAATAAGTTGTTAATTTTAGGTAATATAAATAATACCTCATCTCTGCACGAGATTTTAACCTTAGGTCTTTTAAAAGATCATTTATTTCAAGATAAATGTTTCTGATCCCTGAATTGAAAGACAGATTCAGAATTTGCTTCACATATCCTGAATTACACAAGATAGTTTATGCTGTGGTTGAATTAAAAGTACAGTTTTCAGAAAGGATTACGTGATTCAAAATAATAAAGTTTTAAGAGTGGCATGTATTTATCTATTTATTTTTGAAAATAATTTGAACAAACGTTATTCGGTTTTTAGTAATTTTGTATTGTGGAGATATATGATTTTTTTATTTGGTTATATGTATTGGTGGCATTATGGGCATATAACACGTGGCATTTTTTTCAATTTTTATCTGCAGATATTTATCCGCCACAACAGATTTCTGAGTTAGCTTTGCAACAAAATGATACAACAAACAAACAACAAGAGGATAAAAAATGTTCGATATCCACCTGGAAACAGGCTTAGTAAACAAGTACTTAATGTGTGTTTAATCTGCATATACAATTTATCTGTGGGGGGGATCTTTTACTGGACATGAAGACCTCTTTTTCTGAAAGTGAGACATTACCATAAAACTGCAGGGCCTTACCTGCATCTTGGCTTGTAAGTAGAGCGTCTTCCCTATGATCTGGGGGTCAAAATATCGAGCCCTGGTTCTGGCATGGGTGTTATTCCCTTGTGTTCTATTTGTGAGAAGTGTGAATGAGCCCGCGAGTGAAAAAAAAAGTTGTGCAAGTGAATGTGTGTGTCATCTTCATTTGACCTAGAAATCAGACTTCTGTCTTCGGGTGTTCAGGGATCTTTACCTTCAGAAGCTACTGAATCCCTTTTCAATATTAAACACGGGTACGACATCATCATTGCAGTGCCTTGAGATTTTTTGCAATAACTAAACACAGAATAAAATATGACTATGAAATCGCATGTCTATCAATCCAGTTTTTCGATTCTAAATATTGGTGATTTGATTATTTCTTTTAGAACAAACATATATTGAATAATTATTCATTCTCAAATTTAATAAACTACTCATTAACTCAACAAATTATCCTTGCAATTCTTCCTAAAAACTCATGAAACCAAAATTATGCTAATCATTTTACATCTATAAAATATTTCTCAAGCTCTGAAGCAAATGCAGTTATACAAACTTAATGTTAATTAATACAAACTTAATTGTTACTAATGACACTTGTCGTTGGCAAAGCCTCTATATGAAGTCAGCGATTTAAACCGAGAAGAAAGTCCCTTGCTTTTCATTAGCACCATCTATGACCAAGAGCAAGACTTGGTTCCCATGCGTCACATTCCCTTGCACAACCCCTTTTTGTGTAGGGCACATTCACTAACCTCACAGAAAGAACATAGTTGATGAACAACAACCATGCTCTAATCAAGACTTGAACCCGGGATCTCTGGGAAGACGCATTATCCATATACTAAGACACAGGCAGAAACACAACAGCAATAATTATCATTTAATCATTTATTTTAGTTGAATAAAGTGCAACCTATTTCACCAAAGCTAACAACTGAGACTTTATAATATTACGAAGAATCGAAAGGCAAAATTAAAAAAAAATGGAATTACTTATGAATTTCTCTCTAAAACAATTAAAAACCGCAAATTAAACATCAAATGAGTAACTGAAGAATATATTACAAGTACCAAAAAAACAACTCTAGCAGACTTCTGATACAAAAATAATTCTTTTCAATTTGACTCTTCAGAAATCTCTTTGCTCCTCATATTCTTCTTTATTTAATCTCTTATTCTTCGCATAGAGACGAAGCTCGTTTTACGATAGTTCATGTACTAGAGGACTGAATAAGTTTTTTATATCTCCAAAAAGTCTTTTAATTAAATGTAAAACATTCTTTCGTGAAGTTGCTGCTATTTTAGTGATCTTCCATTTATCGTTTCTTTTAGAGTGTGCGAAAATAAAACCAAACTATCCAGTTGGTTCTGGAAAGGTAAAAGCTATTTTATTCGTTTGAAGTAACTAAAAGACACTCTATTAGAAATTGCAAAACTAGGAGTGCTTCTTAAGGAACACTTCAGAAAATATAAAGACCTTGAATATCATAAAAATGACTTACATTTATTTAGATAAATATGATATCGAAAATATTTTTGTTCCACATTTGAAATTTCCAAAATTTATAATCCATTTTTTTTAAACTTTGACTTTTAGACGTTTTTTTAGATTTCATAAATGTGTAGATACGGCTCTAGTTTTTAGTACCACCAGTTAGAACCGAACAACAACTCTGCCAACTAAGGCCAAGTGTATAACGCCTTTTCACAAATCTCAAAGATGAAATAGAGGACGAGAAACCAGGAGTAGAACACAGGGCACCCAGAACATGTGAAGACTCTCTAACCCTATGCCAGGAGGTCGGCATTTACATACAAGCAATAACATAATATAAACCATTACAATTTAATACAAAATATCAATTAAGAACTACCTTACTAAAATGCTAAAAATATATATTCATAATTTAATTTAAAGTGACTAATATAAAATAAAAAGAAATAAATTAAGAATAACTCATTATTTGCCAGTAAATCTTTCAAAACATGTAGGAGAGTCATTTTGTTACTATACAATGGCATACTGCATGTTTCGCACATTGTTCGTGTTTTATGCACATTTTTGGGGAACTATACAAGGATTTGTTTGGAACTTAGCAGGTAAAGAAATCGCAAAAACTTAAGCAGAGCCCGAGATTTAAAAATAAGAAACTGTCGGTCTTGAAAGGCAAATCCAAAATTTGACATGTTTTCTGATTTCAAGTATAGATGGGTCTTTTTCCGAAGATAAATATAAAATTCCACCACCACCGCGAATATCAAATCTACATCGCACCCTTCTATGAAAAATTTCAAGTTATAACTTACCCACGGGTACGAGCGCAGACAAAACAGAAGATAGGCGAATAGACGAACAAATGTCCAAGACTGAAGGTGTCCTCATATGATCCAGAAATCAACTACTTTGGTTCGTACTTAAATCAATTAGAAGTTTCACAAGAATAATAATTTAAAATTTCATGGATCTTATAAGAAACGAAGTTATTAATTATGATAAAATTTATAAAAAGCCTTAAACCTTAAAAATCACTCCCTCATATATATATATATATATATACAACCATAAAATTATTAAAACAATTAAAACTCATTTCCTGGTCATCAAAATTAAAACGAAACCAACTAGGTCAAAATCGAAACTAAAACTCAATTCGGAATTAAACGCTAAAAGTTCACAAAATGAAAGGTAGATGAAATAGAATCAATTAATGAAACAAATCAAAATTAATATCATTAATAAAATTTATTCGGTTGTGTTCCTTTTTGCTTGGCTTATTTGGTTAATTTATATATATATAAATATTTAATATATAAATATATGTATTAAATATATAAATTATAAATTATATATTAATTTAATATATAAATTATATATATTAAATATATATATAAATATTTAATATATATAATTTTTATATATATATATATATATATTATATTAAAAAAATTCATAAAATTTAATAATTTTAATAACCGAAGGAATATTTTGGAATTAGTAGAAATCCACATCAAATTAAAAAATTATTAAGCTATGATAAATACTTTTTACAACAGCTGCATCAATGCTTTTAAGAATGTCAGTATTTTTGAAATATAGTTACACACTGTACAAAATCGTTTATACGGCATCTAGTATTCAATCATATTGACAATATTATTCAATGTTTCCAAAATATTACTTAATATTATGTAACTACTGGAAATGCGAAATGTTAGTCCTAAGACGAAAGCGACAAAAACAACTTTTAAAAAAAATCTAAATCCTGTACAAAATCAATATTTCCGTTTCATTAGAAAGAATATTGAGTTTCTTATCCTAACTATACTGAAGTCTGAAAATTGTGAATTTACTCTACTTTCTTGTCAACATATTCATTTTATGTACTAAATAAAAGAAAATTGCTTAACTATGTGTTAGGAGAAAAATAGGTTCCATAAGAATTATCTTGCCTAAAGACCTTTTGACATTGTGTGATTATTATTTTTGAGACAATTTATGTAAAAGTTTAGATTGAATTATCTGCATCGTTAGACTCAAAAGAACAATTTCAAAATTTTATCTTAATCATGATACGTATCAAGAATGGGTATTAATCATCTTTAAAGTCTCTCAGCAAATATAATGCATTTTAAGCATAATACATCCTAAAAATATTAAAAATAAAAATTGAAATCAAGCACAATAGCGATTTAAAAATTATTAAACCTATAAATTTAAAAAATAATATTAATTGTATACGGTATTTTATAATAATATAGGTAATTTTATAGTTCTCTGATTTTTTTTTTTTTTTTTGTAAATATAAGAAGAAGAAAAAATTTCAAGAAACAAATAACACTTAAGTTTATTGCATGGAAAACAAGCATTGAAGAAAAACACTAAAATTTGTCATTAATATTTGAGCTATTTTTTTTTTGAACGAGCCCAAAACATTACATTGTTGAAACATCACATTTTTAAAAAAATTGCTGAAACAAATATCTGAAAGGAAAAAAAATATAAAATTAAAAGTTGAGCATTCAAAATAATCCCAATTAAACGCTGCTTTGTTTCTAAAGTAATTAAAACCGTAAATGTTGCATGCAAAGAAAAATGTTAAAAATTCAAAAAACAAACTTTTCTGTTGAGCTATTCGAATTTCTTCATTTGTGCGTAGAAACATTCTTTAACTTCTGACTTTACTTTTTAAAGTTCTGAAATCTTTTTCTCTTGCTTTATATGCCAGATGATTAAATTCTTTTCACTATATTATCAAAGAAACATTTATTGCACGCGAATTGTTCTTCTCTCGAAAAGCTATTATTTTTATGTCTGTTTTCTCGCATTTTTAGCTTTTGCAGAAATTTAAAAACATTCGAATTTCCAAATTACTTTTGGAATGTTTAACTTCTTCTATTGTTTCCAGTTGACTGTGGAATTTAAAATATGTTTTGTCAAAAATTACAAATTTTCGGAAGTGTATTTTTAAACAGCTGTAAAAAACAAAACACTTTGATTCTGAAAGAATGCGATTTATTTATTTAGGTAAAGGCATGTAGAGTAAGAAAGATTAATTTCACTTGTTTGGGATTCAAAATTTAGTATTTTTATACTTTATTTTTAACATAAATGATATTTTTATCATTCGTAATAATGGAATCGTAAGATATAAGGGAAATTAGAACTGCAGACAAAAATGTTGAATACTTAAAGTAATAAGAAATATATATAAATATAAAGTTATTAGAGTGGCTTAATATTAATTACTTATATGATGGAAATTATTATTGTAATGCTATTTTTTACTAAACTATATATAGAAATTTAAGTTGAGAGTACTTATTTCGGTTTTGGTATTTATTTTTTTATTTCATTTTATTTACGGTATTATATATTAATATAAGGAA
>JAPMOQ010055111.1:0-10153 GCA_026543055.1 Argiope trifasciata | reverse complement strand
GCAATTCGATTCCTAATGAATTTCCAATTGGAATAAAATTGATATAATCAAGTTTCTATCAATCTAGTGAAAATAATGCGTGGACAAAGATACCGATTATCTCAAAATTTCTAAAGATGCTTATTATATTAATTATTCTTGTGATAGCATATCTTTAAGCTTATTTTTAACGCTAATGCTTTAATTTTTTTAAACGATGCCCCACTGCTTGTAGTACTAATTTTTACCAAATTGTTAATCACTTTATTATGATTTGACAATAAGTAATTTTAAATTATCTCTTTAGATCTTAATAATGTCTTTAAAAGAAAAAACATTTAGTTAAGTACTAATACAGGAATGATCTGAGTAGTTATTTGATTCAAGTGTGCTAAACTCAACTTCACTAATGTAAAACAAGTACTGTTTGGTTTATGATAATGAGACGGTCTCTTTTCGCCGACTATTTCTCTGAGGGGTGATAGAGTTGTCGAAATTCTCGCGGAAAGATGAGCCATTTTCGGTATACTTCGCCATTCTTTGTCTTCGATTTTTATTCAATTTTTTTCATATGCATGCTAGTATCTTATTGTTTCTGGCCGCATTATTTTGTTTTAATTCAGTCCACGAATAATCCGAGTTTTCTTTATTGTTAAATGTATATATCTCTCTTTTCTACTTTCCTCTCACCCCACTTTGATGGATTAAACCCATTCTAACGCATGCGCAAGAACGTGGAGGGTTTTTCAATCCGTTGCCAAACAATAACCTATAAGTTTCATAGAAATACGAATTATTTTGAGATGGATAAATTAAGCAAAATAGTGAAATCAATATTTTTATCAGATTTTTCATTTCGTAATAGCCTTTCTATTCTGAAAAAACAATCTCATTTATAAAAATTATCATTCTTATAATTTAAAAATTATTTTTATAATTTATAAAAATTATTTTTATAATTTATAAAAATTATAATAATTTCTCAGTAAAAAACAGTACTTTCATCTATGGACATAATATAAACTGGAATTTTATGGAGTTTTCAGTTAAAGTGTATTAGGGAAATATGAAAAAGTTTTGGTGGGAATACTCTTGCTCGTTTGAGAATAAACGATCTGAAAAAAAAAAATCTGACCTGAAAATTAGAAACTGCTCTTTTATCTAAATAAATTTTTACCATGCAGATATCACCACTGTTTTCGCCCTAGTAATGTATGTAAAATATATTTCTAACCTACCTTAAAACGGATCTGAAAATGTTTCCAAAAAGCAGATCTGAAAACAACCCTTTTCTGAATTCTGCAACTTATCACATTTAACTCCTATAAAGATGCATGGGGAATGCATTTATGGAAGAAATGTGAGGGGAAAGCTGCTTTCTTGAGCAAATTTTTATCTAAATCTTTATTTTGAGAGAGAAAAAAACCGACAGTAAATGACACGTTTTTGTTTTCTACTTTGAGATTTATATAAATGAAGGCCATCTATGTTTCCATAGAATCGGAATGTTTCATGGCTCTCTTAAAAATTCAAGACAACAGGATAGCGTTAATTCACTCCCTATACAAGAAAATGTTCCATGATTATCTTTGATAGCATTTATTCAAATGGGAACGACTAATGCGTTGCAAACAAAGTTAAATCAATAAAAGGGATACTATATTCATTTGAAATATCTATTTTAACAAAAAGTCCTCGAAAGTATGTTTTATGCATTTAATTTTCTTCAGAGGGCCATTAAAAGAATTTATCCACGTTTTATTTTAATTGTCGTTTTAATAATCCTTTCTTTATTTCTCTAATAAAAGAATATTAGGTTGTTAGGATTTGACATTGCCAATAACAAAAATTACAATTCTTTTAATTTTACAAGATGAAGCATATTTCGATTGTTTTTTATTGCCATACATTACTTAAGAAATTACTTTGTAAATGAAACATAAAATTCGATATCTTAAAAGCTATAACCAATTTTGATTGGATTAATGCATATCAAATTCTTGAATGGAGAAAAAAGTCCAGGAAAATATTTTGCCTGAAAGAATGATTTTTTTTAAATTCTTAAAAGTGTTCTATTTGATAAATTAATAGATGACCATTTTCTGGGAGATGGAAGTCTACTTCTTTGTTTTCAGGAAAATAGTTAAGAAAAATTTCGACCTGTGTTGCTTTAATATGTAGACACGCACTCTCTCTCTTACTAACTGGCAAATGAGTAGTTAAGAGGCTTGTGAGGAATGCAATAGATTTATGATCGTGCAATATACAGAGTGGACAAAATTGTAGAAATTCTTTAAAAACTTATACTGAGATTTGATGACTCACAGTAAGTTTTTTTGAATTGATATTTAACTAGCATCATTAAAAGAACTTTTTTTTAATTTAAATTTTGAGATGGTGTAAAATTTAGTTATATGCAATAATAATTTTGGAGAATATCTTGAAAAAAATATCAAAATTAAGCACGCTCTCACAATTTCAGTATTATTAGGAGCTGCGCTGCTTGGTGACAAGATCTCGGATTTGCAACCCGAGGATTTCAGGTTCGTGACCCGATTCCACAGAATAACTGTCGTGTAAGCGATTCTGGTGCACGTTTAATGTCCTGGCGAAACGTCCTCCCACTTGTGTGGGGTAGGGTGGTACCACCTCGAGTGTCGTCCTCGTTATCTGACCACGGTACAAAATTACGCTGTCTACAACAAAATATCCCTAGTGCTACTTTAAAAGGGGCGTTAATAAAACTAAACTAAATTTAGTATTAGTAGAATAATAATAGTTTTTAAATAAGCAAGTGATTTGAAGTAGGTGTCAGAAATTTTACGAAAGAAAAATAAACCTTGTTAAGAAATCCTTCAATATTTAAAAATAGTCATTTTCTATACGCTTTCCTTTTCTGGAAACATAATATAATCCAAATGATTAAAAGTAATTAAATGAGAAGTAATCAGAGATATTAAACGGCATCCTCATAAAAAGAAAATCGGAGATAAAAATTATCTGTCGTTTTGAAACATCCCTATGCTTAACGGATACAGATGACACTAAAAGCTGCTTTTTTCCTCCTATTCCAATACTCTCGTAATTTAATTAGATTTTGATTAAGATTAATGAAAACCCAAAATCAATGAGCCTTTGCTTATCTTTCGTCAGCCAAATACGCCTGTAAAATCATTTTCTTGCCTTGCTCCAAGGCAGATTTTTTTTTTACTGAAAAAGACATAAGCTTGCAATTTTCAGTTAAATGACGAGCTGCTTCCCTGTTTCAAGAAACAAAAATCTATAACAGCTTCTCTATACTACTGAAATGTTATAATATTTTCTTATTCCGTTATCCACACCAAAGAAATTAGATGGCAATTTTCATAAATGAGAAGGTACGTGCGTTAATTTAGTGCCCACTGCTTTTACTGATAAGGCCAGCAGTAATTAAAACTTTGGCTTTTATTCTACTTGGAAAAGTAATTAACGATTAGTTACTGCTCATTTTGTTGCTGCAGAATTGAGAGTAGTAATGCAACGAAGAGTGCGAAACCAATATTATACGGAACGCAATTAGACTCGTGTGAATGAAACGATTCTGCTACTAGCGAATTAGCTCGAATGAGTGATGGAAACAGTTTTGCGCTTCGTTTTCATGAGTTTTTAATTTATTTGCGCAATTAAGGAAATGCGGTGGTAATGTTAAAATTAAAGATTTTTAAAAATCGTTTTTGCAAACGGTTGCAAAAGTGCGGAAAAAATATGTATAACATTTGCTATGTCTAGAAATATTAATTCCAAATGTCTATTATGTATAATTTATTTTCTTCCCATTTGAAACTCCAGATACCTTACTCATATTTAAGAAATACTGAGTAGAGTTTTGTTTAAGTTAATTTACAGATATCGAATCAAACTGTTAAAGGATTTAAGAATACTTTAAATAATTTCAAAAATTTCCACTGTAATTTCTAAAGGAAAAGGATACGAAAGGCTATTTATAAAGTGCGTGAACTGTTCTTTTCCAATGATATTCAGATTCATTATTTCTAATTGTATAAATGAAGTTCATCATATCTGGAACTCGGATTAATTAGATTAAATTCAGGATTAAATCTCACTGCTATTGAAAATATAAATGTCCACTACATTTATCTTCGGAATTCGTAGTTTACGACTTTAATATTTGTGTAATTTTAAGGATTAATACAGTAAACAGAATCCTCCCTCTCTCTCTTAGCTTACATCGATGGAAGAAAAGCGGACAAATATTTCAAGACAAAAAATTTCAAGAAACAAAACTTATTTTCAGGGCATCAATGGAATCCTCCGAAAATTAGGTGCAAAATAAAAATGTGTACAAATTCTTAAATTTGAGGAAAATTCATACCACTATTAAATTCACATCACTAAAAAAATCAAATCTTGAAGAGCTGAAAAGTTTATTAGCGTCCAAAATTTTCGTCGGTTATTTAAAAACATCGAAATGTATCTTAATTTTCAATTAAAACCCTTTAAAAAATTAAATCAAAAGTGCACCGCTTGACTTTTTAATTTACTTGCCTTGGGTCAAAGCAGCTGGGCCAGTAGTACCTTTATTAAAAATATGAATGCCGGCGAATTTGAGATAACTTTGTTTGATAGAAATTCCGCCCAAAGACTTTTGAATTTCGTTTAGAAATTTGTAATACACACAAATAAAACTGTTCACTGAAATAGAATAGTAGTAAAATCTATTACAGTAAAGGGAAAAAAAACGAGATAGTAGCGAATCAATCATTTTATCTATTCGAACACACCCGATTTTTCGAATCGTTTTCATCGACATAGTGAAGATGCGATAATATGCGAGAAAGTTGCCGAGGTGGAAGATTTTTTGATGGCGTTTAAATTTCCCAAGCATCAAGTTTTTAGCTTAGAGTGATTGAATTTTGTCATTTAGTAGGGAAGTTTGAGGTCAAATCTTCACTGGGAATAAAATCATTGGGATACCGGAAGATATTGAAGTGAAATAAAAACTGACTCAAGAATCTAAAACTCTTCGAAAATTTTAAAGGAATTCTCGATTTTCAGTATTGATCAGATGAATACATTAGATATGACATCTCTCGCAGGTACATTCTATGGAGTTGAAGATTTAAACATTTACTTGCAGGAATATTAATAAGTTGACTGCCAACTACGAGGCAACTCGTATATTGCGTTCTTTTCTAGGACCAAACCATCTATATTGTTAGTCCACTACAGTTAAGAAATAATAAAAAAGGAATCTCTTTAGATAGATGGTCTTAATATCAGGCAAGGGTAGAGGCAGTGAACGTGTTAAGAAAAGAATAGTTTGCTTTTAACTCTTAAAAGCTTAATTTATTAGTAGTTGAATTATTCGTAATGAATCAAAGTTATTCCTTACTGCCGATTATCTGATTAGTTAGACAACTATCTCTTTTACTCAAATCAGAAAATTAAACTTAAGAATTACTCTCATCCTGACTTATCAGGGATATAATTTAGGTTTTTCAAACGGGAATATTTAAAACAAGAATTGCTCTACGCATAAATTTGTATTGTAAAAATATGAATGCTCTATTGTAAATCCCAATGAGCTACTCGAAATTTAGTTGACGAATCTTCAGTTATAGATTCAAACTCTGAAATTCTGCATTTTGTTCGATTGATTCTCAGATGCAAGCATGTTCTTAGCAGACGACAAAATTAAATTTAAGAGACGAACTATTCTAGACGCATAGAAGATAAATCAAGCTAGGGAAAAGGGATGCATTAATTCCTTAAATAAAATTTAATAGCAATGAAATAAAGATAATCATTTGTCTACAAGAGTAGGTACCTAAAGTATTAGAACCCTTTCACTGCAAGAGTCAAGCCCATAACTTGTTCCACCATTCGTATCCAAAATTTCTTTTTGCATAAACGTAAAATACACTATTCAGTAAAAGATTTTCAGAAGTTGTCATTATATCAAAGTTTATTTCCTTTTTCACATAAATTTGCAATTTAATTATCGCAAATGATGCGAGGTTTTGGTTTTTCTAAAATCAATTTGCATTATATGCAAATTGATTTGGAAAAACAATTGTAATTCATGATAAAATGAGAAATTATCTTCAATAGCATAATATATCTGATATATTTGGATAAGGATTGAGAAAACACTTGTTAATAAACTTCTTGATGCTAAAAATAAAATTTATGAATTTAGATATATTCCTCTAAATATTAATTTAAAGCTTGAAATTTATATTTAAGTATTAATCTTAAGACGAGACATCCATAAAAACGTTAGCAAATGTTATACAAACCAAACGGTTCTTTATAGTACGCATTTGACCAGAAATTTAAAGACTTAATATGCATGTAAAAATTAGTAAACAGAAGAGTAGCATATTAGAAGATAAAATAGATAAAGCTTACACATTGTTATGGAGCAGATTTAACAAGCGTTTGAAATCCAAGAGTTTAAGACAATGAAGATGCTCATTTAGTTATGCCGTTTGATGAAGCAGAAAATCATTTTTTACTAAACTGCATAACAATGCTTTTTCAGCAATTGGTCTTTAATGTATCGAAGCTAAAGTTCTAGCAGTTTAAACAGTGTTTTAAAGTAATTGATGCTGTTAATATTTGTCTTGCATAACATACAATATGTAAGAAGCTTTTCAAATTAGAAACAATGTAAAATCTTGCATCGAAAAGTTAAACTGTTAAATTCCATGGACGATTTGAATTAATAGAAATGCATTTTAAATCTTGTTATCTTCAATAGAGCTAAACGAACAGCAAAAATGGATTGAAAGAAAGACTCCAATTAACGAAAAAAAATCAATTTATTAACATTTCTTGTACATCGAGAATAATGAACAAATTTTGTATATTCACATCGTTAAGTGCTTGGAAGAATCGCAATTACATTTGAAATAGAAGCTTAAAGTGTAAACCTATATTTGACTAAGTTATTAACAGATTACAATCAATTAAACCAAAATCAGCAATAGGTCAAAGGTGGTACATAGGCTTACTTAAATGTACTTTTCTGCTTAAGACATTCACAACTAGTTTTAAAATTGCATAACGATGAACGCCTTAAATAACATTCTCACCAAAACTAAACTATAACTTAGAGTATAATTCAAAGATAAGTGAAAATTAGATGACTGGGATTAAAAGAATATTCATACAATGAGATGACGAAGCTATAGAGTAATGCACTTGGATACCATGCACATATTTCAGATGCATCGAATAAATTACATTTTATGCTTATGAAAGAAGATGAATTTTGAATACAAAGTTGGTATATAAAGACAATCATACAATATCAGAACCAAAATTTAATTTTTTCATTTGTTACATTTACAAATGTTAAAGTACGCACACTACATTGGAAAATTCTTGAGTAAAATTACATTTGCTGAAAAACCGAAGTTGTCAGCTTTTGATAGTCATGACAATGCCATTAAAGATTTATTACTTTTCTAGGTATTTGAATATTTCATGGTATAAATGCAATGAAATTTCAATTTAATCATTAGGAACATAAATCGCGTTACATTTAAATTTACAACATAATTAGAAAGTTTAAAAACATCTTGATTAAATCTCTATAAAGCTTAAAATATCAAAAAAGTGATCTGTACTGATGAATAGAAACATTCATTTTAGCTAATTATAAGGGGCTGGAAGATGTATTTTTTTCAAGTAAAAATATGTACTTGCTCCGGTTTAGTTTAACTGCCACCGAAATATATTCACTCCACGAAAGATTTCTTGGTTGGATTAAAACCAAGTCTCAATAGAGCTTTTGAAATGCCACCTTTAGATTTAGACTCGTCTTAAACAACCGCAGTAGAGTTTGTAAATATGGATTTATCACAATTGCTTCAACAGGATCTTGCGTATTTAAAATTTCTATTTATTAGTTTTCTTATTCAAGAAAAAACGATTTGAAATTACTTTTATTTGCAGATTGCCTTTCAACATGCCACTGCGTGGTTAAGAAATGGGGGGGGGGGTAGGAATCGGATTTATTGGAGATTTAAATTATTTTGGTAACAAAAATTCAAGAGAATTATTTGCACGCGCACGACTCATTAAAATTGGAGGCAAATAAGTTTACAAATTTCGGCTTAAGTTTGTGGGCTACTACCTTCAAGTAGAGATTGCATTCAAAAGGTTGTGCAAGAATTTATCAACTACTAAAAGTAAACTAAATGCCTTAGTTTTTAATCAAGATGAATAGAAACGGGGTTCTTTTAACTATAAAAAAATGGAAAACAAAGTACTATTTATAGAATTCAAGATTTGAGGTTTTAAGAGCAGACCCTGGAAATCAATATAAAGAAAGGTTTCTGGGAAAATGCCGTTGATCTCTTTTCGTTTTCAATTCGCCAAGTTTTAAAACACAGCGGTATCCAATACTCCAGAAAAACCGATTGAATTTTTATCGCTAATGATTCGAGTTGTTAACGAAACTGATGAGATACTAACAAATTAATTTTACCGAATGAATATTGCGCAGTTAATTTAAACATTTAGATTCGAAATCGCCTTGTAAATTTGTTTAGATTCACCTATTGAATTTCAAATCCCTAGACATTTTGACTTCGATGGTGATCAAGCATCGACTTCAAAATGCCGTTAGGAATTTAAATGATTGTCATGTAACTGGCTAGCACAGTTACTAACAACCATTACGTTCATGAGCTAGAATCAAACAAATTTTGAGAAGATTTAACTCTGAATCACTAAAAATAAAGTAAATTCAATAAATGTCGAATTAAAGCTTTTTAAATTAGCATTCAAGTTTGCTTAAAATTTATATGGAAAAAAATTTACTCCCAATATTTCGAACTCTTGGTATGCATGAAATGCATAAGAAATCCGGTTTATTTTTTAAATTTCCTAGTTTTGCATTTTTTGCATCTATTTTATGATTTGAAAATCAATGCATAACGAAGGCGATTAAATTTTTTAAAGTGTTCTACATGCAAGGTAACGTTATAGCCCATTTCAACAGAACTAAAGTTTAATTCCTCAATATAGAGGAGTTACTGCTTGAATTCACGTTTTTTTAATATTTTAAATCGAATTAAAGAGCAATTCTGATAAAGCGGAGAGTAAAGAATCCTTGTGAAACGAGGACAATTCCCTTATTCGAGCTTTCCGATTTTAAAATGGCATCTAAATTTCCTCTTAAAAATGAGACTTTTCGGTTTCAGGGAGAAGGTTTAGAATAAAGCAACAAGTTAGATTAGAAAATTATCTTTACCATGTCTGATACCAACGTTAGCAATCAGGAAATTTTATTGTAGCTAGAGAACTAGCTAGGCAATATTACAAAGAAGGGACGAAAGGGAATTTAAACATTGGTATTTAAGGAGATGGAATTCTTAACCAGACAAGTCCCGTCATTGAATTCAATTCACACCCGAGCTAAAGGGCTCATTAAATGTTACCCGAAATCGTGTTTAAAATAACTTTAGTATTTAATTTGTTTTACATGTAAACGAAGCACGAAGCTCTCGTTTATACTACAGAATCTGGATTAACATTAAAATTTATCGTCATTTTAGATTTTAACATTAGATATATAGAACCAACATTAAGCGTCTATTAGAAACGCTTTGATTGTGATGTTGGCCAAGCATCACAATCAAGACGTTCCGTATGTAGAAATAGGAGATGGCTTTGGAACTTGCCGGCAAAGTTAAAGGCGAATTCTGCCATTTGCAGTAGGATTAACTTTAACCGTGCAATTAAAGTCCTAACATTAATGTAACCTCACTATTTAGCACGGAAATGTTTCGACATTCATATTTATACATTAAGAGACTCGTCTGGTTAACATTAGACGAATTAAGAAAACGGGGATTTCAGAAGCTGTTTTAATGTTAATGCAATATTTTTTAATAGTTAACATAATGCTTATCACATTAAGCAAAACATTGAGTATTCGTTAGCAAAGGTAATTAAAGACAGATAAAAGGAGTGACTTCAGCATTTTCAAATACATTTAGTACAATGCTTTGAAACCGAGGGAGGGGGTGATTTAGCTTTCATTCGAATAGGAAATTTCAATTGAATTATCCCCCCCCCCCAAAAAAAAACTTAGATTTAAAAAACTTTATTCTATTCAATACCCAATTTTTGAAATGGAACCATTAGTATGCATTTTAAT
>JAPMOQ010055104.1:0-12595 GCA_026543055.1 Argiope trifasciata | reverse complement strand
TTATTTTTTAAGCTTCATTTTAAAGCATATAATTTTATGAATACTATCAGTACTTAGCTCTATATTTGAAACTTAGTTTTATTTTCTCATTTTTTGTTACATTTTGCAAGTGAAAATAAAGATTCACATAACTTGACCAAAAGTACTTTCCGCAATTTTAAACATTTTTTTTCAGAATCAAGAGTATTTCATTAGTATTTGCTTGTAGTATGTATTTAGTTAGTGATATATTTTTTTTAAATATATTTTGGAATGATAGATTTTTCTTTTCATAATAAAAAATTTGAATCAAATTGTTGCAAAGTTATTAAGATTTCAATGTGTGTATATTCAAATAAAAAGGATTTATGTTGGTAAATCATTTTTATATTATTGTTGCAAGCACAAGTTATACTTTTAAAAAATATACTGATGTATATGATATCTTTTCATTTTATTGATGTAATTTTTTCATTATCATTCATTCATATCATACCTAGTTATGAAAATTTTCACAATCCTGTATCGGATGATGCAATGTTTTAATGTAATTTTTTATGTAAAAATAATTAAAAAAAATATTTTAAAAATTATCATTATTATTATTGACTTTGACTCCCTCTTAACATATTGGAAGCGACAGCAATTGCTCTCCGTTGGATCTTGTATTCAAGGAGCCTCGCTCTCTGTATTTAAAGACCTCTCTGTCAGCACAGTTCAGTTCAGTCATGTAACTAAGATTCGTTTGACAAGGGCATGTACACGAAAAAACAATTTCGGACAATACTTGAAGCTGCAACTGAGAAAATGTAGTCTTAGAGAAATCAAATTTGTTGTTCTTGTCTATAAAATTCTATCAGATTTGTCACCAAATGGAAGAAAGGAAGACATTTACCCTATTTTATCTTTACTGTACTATGAAATATATTACAAGCCATATTATGTAAGTATAACTGGGAAGTCGGAGTACTTCCAACGCTTTTTTATTGTTGTTATCTCCGAATTCTTAAAACTTAAAAGAAAGTTGTTGGAAATTGTTTCTAGTAATCCGATTCCGTTCCTCCTAAGAGAGGCCCAGAGTTTGGGGTTGGCCACATCATTTTGAACAACTTCAGATGCCGAGGACAATACCCATGTCCTCTCCACTCTTCTACCCGGCACATTTGAGAAATTTGCCATACTTAATGTCCAACGGCGTATTTAATGTGTATCATTCCCACGTACAATAGTATATCTTTAAAAGAATTTAGCCTTTACCCCTGCTTGTAATGAAGCCGACATTTTATTTCCATTCCAGTATAACGTTTTCCAAACTTCCCTTTGAGAAACAGTAAATTTTTGAGCTTATCATTGAAATATTAGTAAATATTTTCTTTTAGGTTATTTTTCATGTTTGTAGAAATAGTCCAAGGTCCTTTAGTTCGTTAGTATATGCTTCTTCTGAGTTTGATTCCGAATGTCAAATCTCATAAATGTTTAATCCTCGCGCCTTCTCAGTAATTGCCTTGTAGAAATTTTAGATGAAAGTGAGTGAATGGCTTTATTCTGTCTGTTGCATTTACTGGATATACTTTTGAAGACCTTTGTAAGAAATACTTGCAGTTTGTATTTTCTGATTCAACTTGCTTTTTTTTACTATTTCTTAATGAAGACCTCTTAAATGTTATTCTAAACCAAAAATATTAAGATTTTCGTTATTTACCTGAGTCGTAGAAATCGATCATCTATATTAATAGATAGGGTGTCTTGCTAGAATAAATTTGATGACAATCTTAATTAATCACATTGAAAATTATTCCCTAATGAAGATTTCAGAATATTTTTTTTCATATTTATTTATTGATTATTATAGTCTCATTATTCTTTCGTGCGTGTACACACACTCGCTTGTTTAGTTGTCTGATTCACAGAGTGGAATTAAAATGCTCCAGGTTTTTGTAATATATTTCATAACTATTTTTAAAATTATATTTGAAATGTTCTCATTCTTGAGATGTTGAAATAAACTGTCTTGAAGATTACCTGCAATTAAATATTTATTTTAGTGTTTCTGCTACATATATAATATTAAAATTACTGAAAAATATTTAGTTTTGGATTAGAAAAAGGATTAGCAAAAATATTCATTCTCCGCAAAGCATTATTTGATCCTGTTATACTCTCACAAATAGCTGACAGTCGATGAGATTATAGAAGCGGTGTCCAGTCTATTCTGTTTCAGATCCAGCTGAAATGCAAATAATGATAAGTTTCGTAGTTTTCGGCTCACTTGGAAAAAAATTGCAAATTTTGAAGTATATAATCTAGCTATAGGAGACAAGATACAAACGTTATTAACCTGATGGTAAAAAATTTACGTGAGAAACGTCTAAGTTGCCAAGTGAGTGTCTTTTATTTTAAGAAGTCATCGAAACAGCTCTAGTTTGAGTAAAACTTTCATTATGTACCACTTTGTGTCCATAAATATGAAAATTACACTTTTTTTCCAATACATTCTTTCTAGAGTTTGTCTCTACAATAACTCAAGTCTCGGATTCACCCATTTGTATAAGACCTTTTCTTTGTTCTCTTATCTGTAGTAGAGAAGGTGCCATCTAATTAAATAGGAGCAAATCACAAGCACTAATCAACTGAAATTAGTGGTACCTAACGTGTTTAGATTGGCATATATTTATATGCAAAGATAAAAAAAAGACTATTTTTCGGCCATTTCCCTTTATTGGAATTTCAGGATATTACTGAATTCTACTTACTGCCGACTAAAAATGCAAATTTATTAAGAAACGTTTATTTAATAAAATAGAAAAAGCCACTCAAAAGGCATTTTTAAAAAAAAATAAGGTATTGAAATTCTTCAAAATTCAGAAAACTCTAATGCATTTATGTATATGTCGAATGTATTTAATTATTACACCCTAATATCATACAAGAGGGAAAATTTTATTTTGTGCAAAACTGGTTGCGATAGTTTCGGTAAAATTATAATAGAAGAAACAAATGAGGATTAAAAATAGAGAATATTGTGCCTGTGATTTTTTTATTACAGGTTATTTGCATAAATCTTAATGTGAGTGAGGGCTCCCAATAATTCACCATAAACTTTTCTTTATTCTTAATTAGGAACATTAAAATATAATTCTTCAAAAATTCTCTTGAAAATACGTCTACATCCTTCTCTGACTGCTATTGTATCCTAAGCTTTCAGCCGCGAATATTCTTCTCCTGGTTCAGTTTAGCTGAAATTCTATCCTTATAGGATTTGCTTCTTTTTCGTAGTATTCCTCATTATTTAACAATCGCTTATCTGCGTACACTCTTGATGTCGTTCGATGTATCCAGTTCCAATTATCCTCCCTACCATCCAACTGATTAAATGTTCTTTGATCCAAACTCTACCCTCTGTACTTGAAAAAAAAAAAGTTGACGGCGATACACCACCTGTTTTGTCGCATTGCAGCTGACTCCCCCTCCTCCCTCCTAGCTTTAAACAGGGAGAGGGATTCACTCTAGTTCGCTTTATATCACTTTATGTTCTTGAATGCTGGAAAATCGATTAAAAAGTTCAAAATATCGATTTTGGGCACCATCTTTTTGAACTACGTAGATCATTCTCGAACACTTTGCCAATTTTTGGCATTCAGCGTTTGATACAATGAAGAAGATATTTAAATCTTTTTGGTATTTGTATCGTTTTTTGTTTTAAAACTTCAGTTCTTCCCAAGAGCTAAACTGGAGCTTGTCATATTTTTTTTCATAATTTTAGTGAATCTACTAAAATTTCGACTTATATGACACAGCTTGAAAGGATTTTTAAATAAAAAATATTTAGAATACTCTCGGTAAAAAATGGAATATTTCATTAAATACAAATCTTGCCAAGAATTTTAACATCTACCATATGTTTGTTATTAAAAAATGAACAAAAATTTCAGAAACATAACTAGTTGAAAATCGTAGATAATTCAAATTTTACTATGATTTATTGAATTTTTTATGAATATAATATTAAAATACTATATGTAATTCAAGAAATGCTAGGTTCAAAATCAAAACAAATAATCTAAGAAAAAAGCAATTATGTTTAGGAATTATTTTCTAGAAACAGGCATTCTAAAAGGTATTTGGACTCCAAGACGAATAACACTTCTTCCATCAAATAAAAAATATTGCGGCTATATGCAGGGAAAAAAAACCCTTTTAAATCCTACAAGGCTAAAAAAAATATATACTTGTAAGCATATATTTAGGTGGTACCTAAACATATATCTAATATTGTTTTCTAAAGGGAATAATTCAAATTCCATATAAGCATTCACTATTCAAAAACTCGAAAAGTTAAACATAAAAAATATCTCAAATAAGTAGGGGAATACTTAAAAAGAAATTTTTTTGGTTGCAGTTAAATGTGTAATATTACATTTTTTTTAATAAAATCATAATAATTCATTTCAGGAATGAGGAACGTCTTTAAAATGGCCCTGATTCAAGTTATAATGTAATTGTAAAGTCGTTTTCCAGGTTTCCTGCATACTTTTAGAAAATGCATTTACAGAACAATATAGAGATTGCAAATTACATAATTATTACTTCCTTGAGGAGAACGTGGCGATATACAAATAATATAGGAACTGACATTTTTTAATATAACACAAATTTATTTTTCAATTTTCTTTCATGCTAATGTGTGAACACTCAGTACAATACATATCATTTCAAATTTACAGTGCAGTGAGTACTTTTACGTAATTACTATCATACGTATAGCATTCGTGGATTCCATGGTCAGGTTCATCCATCCATTATTCCATCATCAGGTCATAATAAGCGGCTAGAGTTTACAATTGGGTTCCACTTCATGTGGAATTAAATTTTTCTTTCATTAGAAATGTAACTATCATCACTTTAAGCGAGATGGAAACATCAATCATCAAAACGATCCTTTTTCAAAAGAAAAAGAAAAAACGTTTTTCTTACTTAAGGCTCCTCATCAATAAGAGTTTATATAAATATATGCGATGTGACATTTTAAAAAATTCTTTTGTGTATCTTATTTTTTACAAAAGTTTGCTGAATGATAATAGATCCTTTTAGTTACTTTGAATGGCAATATGCTAGTACTACTACAAATGTAATCAGAGTTAGAATCTGCTCACCATTTGTATAATAACGGCTGGATGCTGAATTCCTTGATAGTTTGATTGGTTTTCAAGGAAAAGTTAAATTTTCTTCTATATCACCTGATTAGATTTTTGACTTTTAATTTTGGGGTGCTTGTGTTCTTCTATGGTCCCTGTAAAAGCAACACTTTTTACCGACGCATCTAAGAAATTGTCTTGGTATCACATGTGATGAATTGGATTGGGTGCACAGAACTATTGTCAGTAGAATGCAACTTTACATAGAATTTGAAGAGTTTCATTTTGAGCAAGGTTTCTAAGCACTTCAATTAATGTTTTATTTGACTATTTTTCAAAATTTAATGAAAGATAATAAATACACAGTTATGCATTCCATCCTTTTAAAAACCTTTCGTGATGTATTATTCCTAAAAATACAACGAAAGACTCATTCAAATACCTGTCTGAGATATAGCAAAATAATCTATACAAATTTCCAAATAATACCATCAAATTTTACAGCCAGAAAAATTAAACTTTGTTTGATTAAAAAACAAACTTAATTAAAACATTTTGTTTATTGATTTTTTCACTATAAGGGAGGTGAAAAAATTTAATTCTTGTAACTATTTATTCTCAACCTTTACGGAAGCAAGAGTTTCTATGCATTTTGACTTCAATGAAATGATGAAGCTTTCATCAACATTTATTTGTTGAAAGCTTTTTAATCGTTAATATAGGTCTAATTGCATTAATTGAGGAAATAAACACTTGCTTTACTTTTTTGGGACATCTTTCATGAGTGTATAAAACTTAACATGCGAGTGAAATTAAATTACAAAATTTCATTTCTGTGAACATAAAGCAAGTTGAATAAGGTACATGGAAATAGATATATATGGCTACATTCATGGAGCTGAAAGATTATTATTAAAATCATTCTATTATTTTGAGTTACCGCTGATGTATGCGATTACATGACTTTAACACTCACTCGTAATGCCACATAAAACACTTTTAAATTTAAACGCTGAGATTGCATGGATGCAAAATTTTATTAAATTCTGCTTTAAGAAAAGTTTTTGTTAGTATATCAGCAATTTGATCTTTAGTATAAATGTATACTTTTTTAATGTACTTTCTATTGATAACAGAGTAAATAAATTTCAACATGTTTCATTCTACCAAAGAATTCTACATTTGTTATTCATTTGATATGTGATTGGCTATTTTCATTTACAATAAGATTTTTAATACTTTGAATTTCAGAAATAATAACCTTAATCCTAGGAATATCTGGAATTCTTCCCAAGCAGCAATAGTGGTCGCTAAATGATCGGCCAACCGTCGCTTTGATTGGGTAAAACCCGCCTTTATTCGCGACCCCTCGATATTGTGTCCGGGCGACATCGCCTTTCGATTGTTTTCTTTCTCCTCGCATCAGAACGTCACGTCAATAGCGTCAATAGATTAGTCGCCAGAATGTATATTTATGTGATTAGCACGAAGTCCGAAAAAAACGTCTCCTAGATGGCGCTAGAAATTTTCTATGAGTCACCTGCTTTCCGAGCTACGGAAAGTTTGGCGCCTTTTCAAACGACAAAGGAATATCTGCGGTGATTGTTGAAGAACCTTGAGTTATTGAGTATCTGCTATCTGAAAACGTGGTAGGTGCAGCTTTATTTTTAATTATACATTTTTATATTGTTTATTAATTATTCAAATTAATATATTATAATGTACGCGATTTTATGTTAAATCTGTAATTAATTGTTCATAACCCTAAAATGACGCTACATACGGTGTATTCCATTACTTATCAGCTATTACTCTATACGATTCCATTCTTATTTTAATGTTCTCAAATTAGTGAAATCAATTTTTTTAGGTGTTTAGTTTACCTCTCTTTACATTTGCTTTCCTACTTTTTATTTATTTTTTTAATTCGGACATCATTCTTCATATTGATGTCAACGATCAGTTCTACAGAAAGATAAAAGTGCATTTTAAAAATTAAAACACGATTCGAAACGTGATAAAATTAAAACACGATTCACATTAGAAATTTGTATTAATGACAAAGTTATGAGGGGTTTTTTTTTCACTAAAATTATCACAATTATTTTGCATACCCATGAGAAAAAATTACGGCTTTTTCCGGGTGTTTATAAAAAAAATTACATAAAATGTATTTTACCTCTAATTTGTTTCATACTTAAAAATGTTTCTCAGGGGTGATTGTGCTCCGGGGTTACCCCGGAATTCCAGTTTTTTTTCAATTATCTAAATGATCATGTGATATGTATACATTTATTTATGCTTTATCTTAATTATAATCAAGAACGAATAATTTTATATTAGTTGGATTTAAATATGCTCTCCATTTTCTTCCCCATTTTTGTAATCGTTCAGTCTAGTTTTTAATTTACCAGAAAACAAATTTATCATAAATTTCTTTTTTTATCGTTTTATATCGTTTGAAATCTTGAATATCAAATGTATTCGATATTCAAGATTTCAAACTCTCATTCTAAGAAGGCTAATTTGTATATCTAAAATAATATTAATATCTAAATAGTGAGATTTATCAAAACCAGTTTGTGTGGTTTTTCATTTTAATTGTTAAAATTAACGGAATTTCACTGTTTGAATATTTACTATCAACAAATTAAATCTAATATTGTAACATGCAATTATTTATTTGTTATATGTAATTAACTGTCTTTTAGTTCTGGGATTTTAATTTAAAAGCACAATCATCCCTGAAATATGCTCTGCATTTTCTTACCATTTTTGTAATCATTTAGTCTTTTTTTTTCTGTACCAGAAGACAGATTTATCATAAATAAAATGTATTTGATATCCAAGATTTAAAAATCTCATTCTAAGAAGGCTAATTTGTTCATTAAATATCTAAAGAGTGAGATTTATCAAAAGAAGTTTGATTGGGTTTATATTTTAATTGTTAAAATTAAAGGAATTTCACTGTTTGAATATTTACTATCAATAAATTAAATTTAATATTGTGACATGCAATTATTTATTTGTTATATGCAATTAACTTTTTTTAGTTTAGGGTTTTTGGTTATAAGTGATATAAATTTCAGTGTTTTTAATTTAGAGGCACAATTATCCCCAGTTTCTATAAAAATAATTTAAAATTCCTTTGTACAGAATATTGTTAGCATTTAATAATACTTTTTATGTTAACAGATCTATTTTTATGGTGTTAAAAAAAAGGAAATTAGGATAGGAAAACTGACATTTAGAAACATTTGCTGTAAATGTCAACAAAACACTAAATAATTTCAAGAGATATATGCATTAAATCAGTGGCACAAACAGAAATTTCTCAAGGGGAGGTCCAGGGTCAGAAGTCCACCATTCTCGTATCATACCCCAATTATTTTATGTACTATATACATAGGATTAGAATCAATTGAAAATAAAATCAAGGGCCATGGGTGGGTCCAGACCCCCTGGACCACCCCGCTTGTGTGCGCCACTACATTAAATTCTTACAACAGAATTGTCATGGTCAAAAATGGTAATTTGACAAACATTTGGTATGTCGGGTTATTCTGTTCGTCCAGCTTGACATATTTTTTTTATTAGGATTATTGGCTGGAAAAGACTCAACAGTCTCTCGCCTGTAATTATTGATTGGGTTATTAAACAAAGGCTGATTATTGTTATTTTAAATTTAATTACTTCTAAGCCACAGTGCAGAATTATGTACTACAAAATGAATCAGATTAAACAATAACAATGAGTTTTATTTGTAATAAAATATTAGAATATACTGTGATTTTTTCATGAAATTTAATAAAAGATGTGTAACAATAATTATTTTCTATTAAAAAAACAAAAACCACAATTTTTTCTCAAGTGTATCTAAAGTTAGTCTGTGTGATAATTTTGCAATAACAACTCTTAACTTTGTCATTAATACAAATTTTAAATATGTAAATTTTTGTCTCTTTTATTCAAAAATGATTTTTTTTAAAAAAAGGAGGGCTCAAAAGCCCTATAATTTTGTTTTTTAAACCTAGAGTATGCATTTATGATCAGTGACTGAGAAAAGTTGAAAAATCTTGTGAACATAAAAGATATCACTGTCAAAATGAGAACCAAATGCCGGGTAAAAATATCTACTAAAGGAAATCATACATGGAACACATATACAGATTGCAAAAAAGCAATTTGTGGCAATTGTACTTAGACAAGTAAAATCCATTAATTTCTACTAAAACTATACATAATGAAAATAAATGAGGTCAGTATCATATAAACTTCCAAGCTAATTAATTGAACAAAAGTAGTTTATAATTATGTATAAAGCTTATTTATTTAGAGTGGAAAATAAATTTTTTGAATGATGAAAATATAAATAGTCCTCACATTCTGTTTAATCCAACATTTTGATTATCCAAATAGACTAAAATTCCATGGAATTCTGATGATCGAGTCTCAATTATAGTCTTATTAAATTAATTTTTACCATATTTCTAGATTTTAAACATTTAGCTGGTCTATACTAAGAAATTCTGGGAGGAGCCACACTGGCCCCTTCAATCTTCCTAAGTATAAGGCAAATTTCAGTCTTTTTGCTGTTTATAAATAAAATTTTGTCTTAGAATTGAGTTTTTTCAAAATGATTTCTAAAAATAAATCAGCAAAAGCCTTATAAATTCTTTGTTAAGTTAATGTATATATTATTATTATTGTGTAATAATAATGCATGTAAAGGACTAAATTGCTCTGTTTGGAAAATTTGTTCTTTCTCAAATTTTCATTTAACAGTATTTTTTTTTTTTTTGTCTCATTTTAAAGAATTTTATATTTATTTCAGCATCTGTCAGAAAGCACCGTCAATTTGAGAAAATCACGGAGCATGAAGTAGAAATTGCTATTAAAAAATGGCTAGTACATGCCAAAGACAAGGATGGTGGACGAATGCACCGAAGGACTGTATTACCAAATTTGGAAACGCTGAATCGATTACAAAATATTCTTTTAAATAAAGTTTTTTTTAAGTCTCTACTTTTTTGTGGGTTTTATTTGAGCTTTAATCATGTTGAATATTGGTTTGCTCCTGTACAAGAAGAAATAGTGTATATATTTTTACTGAACACATACGACTTACAAAATAAGCAGTTACAAAGCTTATTTTTTCTTACTTTTAATTGATATGTAAAATTTTAGTTTTTGTGATAGTTTTGTTATCAAATTTAAGTAAGGTAGTAGGATCCTAAACTATTTATTTATAAATGTAAAATGCTTGTAATTAAAAGGCAAAGAAGCCAAGAACTTAACTTAGTTTAGTTTTTGAAATATTTGTAGTTCACATTTAATAATATAACAGCATAAATTAAGGTATGCTTGCATTATCTTTTATAAAAGATAAATCACAGGATTTCTTTTATTCAGAAATGGTTGAAATAATCTTCTGGGACTGTTTAAAATTACCACAGATCCCATTAGAAAGTTGCTATAGATATATTTTTATGTTATACAGATGAATTACAAGATTGTAATATTTGTACATTTTTGTTTATACATATTGGTTTTAAATTGTATTTTTGTTTGCATATTAGATTATTGCTTTGAAGAGCACTAAGAAATACAATAGAAAGGCTTAAGATGTGCAGACTGCTTTAACCTTTTCACTATTGGAGAGACTATTGTTATCCCAGAATAAGTTTGATGCTTGATTATGAGACTGAGATCCATTCAATATCAATGTCTACTCTATAATGTATGTGTGTGTATATATATATATATACACACCATATTTTATCCATAGTATGGTCCTCAGTGCAGTATATTTACCATGGGATAGCAGTAGTCCCACTGGTAGTGAAAAGGTTAATAAAGTTTCTGATGTATCTTTTGTCAAAGTTTTATGAGAGTACTTTGCTGAGTTTTCAAAATTATAACACATGTAACAAGATTAATAAATAACTAAAAGCATTTCAAATTTTCACTAGTTTATTAAAGAATTCCTAAAGTTTGTGCAAGGAAAATAAACTTAATGCAGCAGTATTAAAAGATTTATTACTAGAAATATTGGTTATACTCTTTTAGAGATTTTTATTTTATTTATGCTCATTTAGAATGTTGATTTACACTTCTATTGGAGGCAATAGTACAGGGTTTCTACAATGAAGATAAACCTGGTAAAGTTGGGGGATTTCAAAATTACTTTATAATCTGGAATAATCCATCCACAGCTCGGCAAAGAATGCATGTTTGTCTAACAACCTTCCATGAGAAAAATTGGATATCTGAAACTGTTGCAGAGAAGACAAAGAGTTTATAATTTTGTGAATTTGCTAGTAAAAGAGAGGATTCTTTCTTTGAGTTTTATCCAGTGTTATACTAAGTATGCAATGCTAAGTTATGTTTATTTTTTACTAGTAATATTGTGAAAAGAAATTATTTGGAATTTTTCGATCTATACTTCCAAATTAAAAAATATTTAAATTTCGTAAATAGACAATATTGAGATAAGTAAATATTTCTATACGTAATTTAGTTAAGTATGCAATGGGAATTGGAGGAATTTCGTCAACCTAGGCATAAAGTAAAACAAGGTTACTACACTCAGGAAAAATCTGAAAAACTTAAGGAATTTAAAGTTTAATAAACTGGGAAAACTCGGGGAATTTCAGAATTGTAATAATGAAACCTGGGAAACAGTTTATAAAAATTGTGAATTCTTCATGTTTATAACTTAAAATTGTTTATAATTTCACACTAAAATGTTTAAGGATTTTAATTTTTATCTTAAAACTAAATATTTTATTTCAAAAATGAATTAATTCAAGGAAATAAAAAGCCATTTTTAAAAAATGAAATATTCTTTTATTTATTTGAAGCCAGTAAACAGAATGCCAGATAAAAAAAGTTTAAAAGCGTAAATAATGAATTTTTATCGGACCACCCAATTATTCTATATATCGGTAAATTATTCATATCAGGTTGGCCGCTTACTTTAAATGTCAGAAAAAGATTGGTACTAGGTCGCCCTCTGATCATAAACATCGGGAAATGATCGGTAAAACTGTCTGAAATACGCCGCGGCGATGATCGCCAGGCGTTTTGCCGGCGGCCATGCCCAACTACTATCCGAGGTCGCCGGCGATGTCGCCCCAACGTCACGAAATCGAAAGGCGATGTTTGACCAATGAATGGCCAACGATCTTTTGCTGCTTGGGTTTTATTCAGAACGATTATTTCTACCTCTTTAATCGATAATGCAATAACTTTTTTGTTAATTAACACTTCACAAAATAGGGTTATTACAGAATATGTTTATATACCTAGACAGATTTTCTATGAATTTGAGCCTTTGTCAGATCGACATACACAGATAGATCTAAATCATATAAATTATAATTATAATAATCTGTTTTTACTTCAGTAGCACTTTATATCTTAAATTTTTTCATTAAAGTACATCAGGGAATATCAGTAAGATATCTCTTAGCTGACTA
>JAPMOQ010055095.1:0-10669 GCA_026543055.1 Argiope trifasciata | reverse complement strand
TTTTTATATAAAATACCATTATTTTTTAATATGGTTGAATATCATAGCTTATATTTATACTTATCTTCGCATATGACAGTAGCAATTTTCAGCAAATACAGTCTTTTGCTTCTTGTGTTTATTTCTTCTACGAGTGAAATGTGTGTTTTTTGTTGATTCACCCAAAAAGCCCTCAAATACAATGATTGATAACCTGATAAAATATGTTCTTATATGTTCTACGTATTTATTTAGATATGGAATGTGCAATATTTCAATTCCTATTGTATTGGGTGTAAAAAAAAAGTGGGCCATCCATCCTATAAAGTGATACTTCATTTTATAATAAAAAATGTTTACTGCAGAAAATTAATCGAAGTAAAAAAAATCCTCAAATAAACCTGTTGTTTCTGTATTTATTTCCTTATGAATAAAAATCATGTGAAATTCGAAGTTTTTGGCTATTACAATACTTTCTCTAAATTCATGTACGATGTTTACAGAGTCAAATGTTTTAAACTATTTCAAAAATATTGCAGTTTAATTAAATTCAATTAATGACGGATGTATTTCAACATCACAAGAAGTTCATCATATGTTCTTTGGTATTTAACTTCGAATTCCTTTACACATCTTGCATGAAGAAAAAGTTACTTTTGTTGTATGACTATGAGAAAATACTGTTACGTATTTCACTTCTGTCGGGTTCGTTTGCGTAGTGGGTGTATGATGTGAAAACAATGAAGAGTCCTTGAATAAAAAACAACGATGACGTTTATTTACATGAAGACAACACATATTTACAGCCGGAACGAACACACAGGACAGCACTCTACAGCAGGTAGTAGCCCACAAGTAGTAACAACGTCCACAACACACAAAGCAGGCCAAGCAGGATTCAGCTGGAGAGGGGATCCTCGGAGCTTCGCTCTATGGTCTCTCCAGACGGCTGAAATCCACCTTTGTCTCTTCTCGCTTTAGCTGCAGACTCACTACTTCACTCAAGACTGGTAGTTCAATTCACCAAGACTTAGTTCACGACTACTAGTAACTTGAGAGTACAGACCTTTTATAATTCCCAGGAGGTGGAACTAGAAACTTCTGAACCAATCAGGGGGTATCTGAACATATCTAGGTTTCTATTGGATAGATAATGAAAATTCTTTGTTTCCAGCATTATCCATTTTTTCACCAATTTTATGCCAAGCTCTGAGGTCAATGACGCGTCACCCGATCAACATCCACAGGACTGATCATGCAACAATCTTTCTTACGATGGCATTATTTGTGCGAAGAAGAAAAATTACAGGTTGATAACAATACAAAAGTGTTACACTTTAAACGGAAAAAGAAATTTAATGAATACAGTTCATAATTTCACTTTCTCGTGAACGTAGAATAGAGAAAGTAGTATAGTAGTAAAAAAAAAATCGAACTTGAGATTTTTGAAGAATTTTAGACCTCCCTGACTTAGAAAAAAAATATTTGGAAACTGTCTGTCTATCTATGACAAGTATAATTAAAAAACGCTTTGAGTTGGACGGTTAAAATTCAGTAATTAGTCTTAAAACCAAATTTGTATATATCTATCGAATTTTTAGAAAAATCGAATCAGAAGAACATTTGTCCGGCTGTTTGAAGGCAATTTAACACGATAAGGGCAAAACGAAGAAAGTTAGATAGATAAGATTAGGTTCACAGATTTAACATCTATAATGTAGACACCAATCTAATTTTGAGCACAACCCAATTATGCGTTGGCTATCTTTCGGTCTGCATTTTCAAAAATAAATAAACTCGATATTTCAAAAATGCAATGACTTAAATATATGGAATTTCAACTACAAATGAAATTTTATATCAGATTTTTGTCTCCACCCATTTAGAAAAAATGCATCTAAAATAAAATTCGATTTTTGGATACTAATAAAGCATGTCAGGGCTTAATCGACCAAACACTAGCCAAGAATGACACGTTAGATTCAGTGAACATGTTAATTTTAAGCTAAAAGTTAATATTTCCTATCGCACGTTAGTGCCTTGTAAGGCATTCTCTGGTAAGACAAATTTATTAGAGAATATGCAAAAAAGTGTTTGGGAATCCACTCCCACTGGTTAGCGAATCAATCGTACCATGCTTTTGCGAATTTTTTGGCGATTCATTACTAGCATGCCGTTAAAGGAATCTGAAAATCAAATTTTTGTTTTAAATGCGTTTGATGATGATGTCGTGTCCATGTTTCCATGGAAATGGGGCTTTTGGGAATAGCATCTGGGGGTAAAGACCCTTGAGCATCCAGAGGGCAGAAGTTTGACTTCTAGCTCATATGAAAATGACGCACACATTCGCTTACCCAACCCCTTTTTATAAGCGGGCACATTCACGCTTCTCACAGATAGAATACACAGAAAAACAACCATGCCCGACCTGGGAATCGAACCAGGGGCGCCATGATCACGGGGAGGACACGCTACCTCTAGGCTAGGACGCCGGCTTAAATGTGTTTCACCCAACCGATTGAAACATAAAACTACACTTAAAGTCACAAAAACTCATATCAAATTTAATGTAGTTAAGTATTTGCTGTTATCACATTTACATATTTCTGAGAATATAGTAAACAGATAGTCTTATTCCTCATAAGATTTGGCACAAAATTCGATAGGAGTTCACACTATACATGTTAAATACATACTAAATTTTATATATTTAGCTTTCTCTGCTTTGTGGTTATTATATTAATTTATATTCGAACAGTTGAGCAGACTGTCTTCCTTCGAATGAATTTTCCTCAAAATTTGATTTTTTTTTTTTTAAAAAAAAAGACCGTATACCAAATTTTAACAGTTCACTCAAAGCATTTTTGAGATATCTTTATCACAAACAGGCAGAGAAACAGAATTCTAAAAAGTGTGTTTTTCGAACTGAAAGTTATCTAATGCGTGGAGATTTGTCAAAATTTCGAATTCTATATCGAGAAGGTAAAAGGTATTTTGTGTCAAGTATTTTATGTTCTTCAACAGTTTGATAGAATTCGAGTTCAAACATATCGTGTAGATATAAATAATTCAATTTTTCGTTTAAGAAGGGTCCTTTATGTGCATTTAAATTGCAGGTTCTTTATCGTTATTGGAAATATTTTTAAATCAGAATTGTAAATGAAAACCAGAAACTTAATTCAAATAAAGAAAAATAGATGAATGTAAGACTATAAAGTTAGAGAAGTGAATGAACCACTTTTAAAAGCGAATACATGTTACGTAAATACAAGTATTATTGCTTGCATGCATGTTCATTTAAATAAAACATTCGTAGAGGCATGTATAATATAGCCTAACCATTTTTCCCCCTTTTTTCATTGTGGTTAACTCTGAATTACGTAACCATTCCTACGCGATTATATAACTATTATTCGCAATACGGATTACTATTCACTGTAGAAATAGTTCCAGAAAATTTTAAATTTCAACCAGGCTTATCTCAAGGGAGGTCTGATAAGATTAGAAACTTAATCCTTCGTGGTAAGCCGTCGGACGGACGCCGTTAATGCCAGGAATAGAATATTTCAAAGCGATACTTAGCAACGTTTCAGCCTCTACTAATTTTGATTCAACATGCCGCATTGTCCTTTTAGGACAAAACTTTTTCAGATAGATAAGAAAGAATTTAAAGAATTCCAGTGTTTCACATAAGGCTCTTTCAACTTTTCAGTAAGCCTTTTAGAAGAAGACATTTTTGTAACCCCACTTTGAACAAGATAATTTTTTTTTATCTTTCCTGCTTTGATATTCTATACTTTTAGTCAAAACCTTTGAACAACTCATTTTGAACAAGATAACTTCCTTTTAAAAAATTTCTGCATTTTCTAATTCATACTTTTAGTAAGCATTTTGTAATCCTACTTTGAACTAGATCATTTCCTTTCGAATTTTCTTATACATTTTCTATTTTATAATTTAAGTAAACATTTTTTTGTTCCCACTTTAAACTAGATGATTATCTTTTGAACTCTCTTTTGTAATTTCTATTCTATGCTTTCAGTAAACATTTTTGTGCTCAGACTTTGAACTAGATAACTTCCTTTTAAACTTTCTTCTGCAATTTCTATTATATACTTTTAGTGAATATTTTCGTTATTCTACTTTGAACTATATATCTTTCTTTTGAACATTCTTCTGCATTTTCTATTCTGTATATTTAGTAAATTATCTAAAGGCTTAATCTAATCTATCTTAAGCTACATAATCTACTACTATTTTTTTACATCTTATCTGTAATCATTATTAAGCTTATCTTTTATAAGGTAAAGGTTAAAATGCCTGCTTTTTTGTGAAAAATCTATAAATTTTCGAAGATTTCTGTAAAAAGTATGTTTCTTTCAATTAAAAACCTAGATTTGAGATTTTTAGTATCAACTGCAAGAAGTGACAGCAAGTTAAATATATCTACTATATAATTCCATCATAAAAATCTTTTTAAATAAAATAGCTTTCAGTATGATAAAATTCACTATGGTCAATGTAGTTAGATGCTTAGATTTGTATTGAAATCAAGTCATATTTCAGGATGCAATGTTATATGAGGTTATTTGAAAAAACTCTCTCTAAAATATTCATTTATTTATTTTCATTTTGGCTTGGTACTTCGTTTTGAATATACTGTCCAGAAGATTTGTTTCCCTATTTTCTTTAAATTTGCTAAATGTTATATTGACGAAAATTTTTTTGTACTTTGGAATTCGAATATTTATTTCTGTTTCATGACAAATTAGAACAGCATTACTAATGTATTTATTTTAAAAACTTCTTAAATTTATAGACTTACAGTCATTGAATATAAACGTACAATTTCATGAAAGCCACATTGACAAAAATTTTAAATCGGTGTTTTAATCAAATCGATTTTTTTAACGGATTTTCAATTTAAAAAGAAATCTATTTGAGATTTAATTGATGCTTTCATTTATTTTCAAGTACAGCTTTCAGGAGTTTAGAATGAATTTAATCTCTTCTAAATGCTATTGTCTATTTCATAACTACTAGCAAAATGTGATCTTATGACTGTAACTGATTATATATAATATGATGTATATGAAAATGTGGTGTTGCTTTGAACGATTTTTAATATTCCTTTTTTTATCGGTTTCATTCGCACATTCATTGTTTCGTTGCGAATGTTGAACTTTACTCATTTTTTTTCGTGTATTATAGACCAATCGCCTTTAGCGATTAGCTGTTTTGCCATGGATATTAGCTATATTTAATTACAATTCTATCGTATAGGTGTATTTTTATGTTCATGATTCGGTAAAATTGTCAGTTATTAAAAGAAACAAAATATTACAGAGGTCAACTGTACATAATACATTTTCACATTTGAATTTCTATAACTCATCTTTGGTTGAGAATTGAAAAACCAAAATTCACACAAACTAAGTTCATAAACGTGTTTGTAACGTGAGCATACTAATATCATTTCTTAACAATATCAAAATGTTATAAAGCAATTTTTAATAGTTACTTTTCAAAGATGAAATCAGTTAATTATTTTTAATCAGCTCAATAAACATTTTTTTTTTTTCAAACCGTAGAAAGCAGTTGATAAACTTTATCACCAATTGCTACACCAACTGAAATTGTCAAAGGTCCAATCGGTCAAAGGAGCAATATATATCCAAAATAACAAAACAAATTTAAAAAGGAAAAAAAGGGTAATTCGGAATTTTCTTGAAATCATTCAATGTTAGAGATAGGCTACTTCTATAATCATATTTCATTTTTTATGATTCTGTTTCGGGAAATATTTGAAATTATACTTTTTTAAATGCTTCCGTCTGAATCATAAATTGCAATAAAAAAGTTTTTTCCTCATTTCATTGTTTTTGCTGGGTAAAAAATTATTCATGTTGACTAGCCACGTGCAATTCTTACCATCCATGTAACTTATATTTGGATAATATTGTCTAGACAATACTTATTATGAATATTTATTCCAGTTAGGGTCAATAAACTTTGACCGAAACAATTCGTGTCAGATTCATCCATATTCATGAACAAAAGTAATGAAATAAAACAATTTTATCTAAATAGTTTACTGCATTTTGTCTTATATTTGCGATAAATTACTTTGATATGATCAAGTATAGCAATTGCTTAATCTTACCAAAACTTTTTTTTTTACGGAAATTTTGGCTGTGAATTTTTATTTATTCGAAAATAAGTCATGCATAGGATTGGGCTGATAGGTTTTGTTTTCCCTTAAAAGTGCTGTTTTCAAGAAGTAAAACAAAACCACAGCACCCAGACGGACGCTACAGATTTCTGGCTCTACAGTGATGTTTATTTGCTGATACATGTCACACAGATGTTCCCAATGTAATTTATCAGTCTTTTCTTTTAAGTCAGTATTCTCATTTCCCTGTCAGTTTAACCCATCGTCCCATTTGTTTAAGCATTCTTGTCGCCTCCATTTAATTATTATTTCACCAAAACTTGAATCCAGTCGTGTAGGATTTGACATCAATGGGGTTCTCTCAGGAGATACCAGGATGGTTTGTAGTCACCCACTTTCTTTCTTTTTTTTCTTTCTTTTTTTCCTTTTTTCCTTTCTTTTTCTTTCTTTCTTTTTCTTTTTTTTCTTCTCTTTCTTCCATTCTGTGTCCATATAACTGGTTAGATAACTTAGTGCTATAGGCACCGATAACATAGGATGGCGTTATGTTATGTATCAGGTTCATATTAATACTGAATATTATATAGGATACTTTTGTACTTGTTGTTTTTATCTGATATTCTTACCTGATACTTTTCTCTGATACTCTTGCTTGGTAGAGCCAGGGACTTGTTTTCCCATCCGAATGAAATTAAATGTTCGGTAGGTATCAGTTACACTTGCACTAAGAATGGTAGGGAGCTGATGTTGATACAGAAATGCTTCCAAATTTGAATTTCACATCTTCTAAAAAGGTACTGACGACGATTTGCCTGTGACTTTGGATTTGATAGATAGACGTTTTGTGGAGAAATGGAAAGAAAAAATTTTACTGATATCATTAATATAGCAAAAAGCGATGATTCTTCAGAGGTATTATGCATAAGTACATAGGTCAAAAAGCAATAACAGAAGGGTTAGAAGAAATATTCGAAATTTGTGCTTTAATTTAGTCACTTACCTTAAAATTCTAAAAATTATGGGAAGGAAGTTTTACCATTCAGTAAAATAATTGTCATAAAGAGTAAACCATTATTATTTAATTAGTTTCTATATGACAGATTTGGAATTTCCATCCTAACCACTTAAAATTGGGGTATAGAATAAATTTATGCTCACAGAGTGCGTGTTTAATAGCAATTAAATTTTCGAATCCACTGTATATTTGGGGGAAGGGGATATAAAAACGTGACTTCTCACTTCAGTATAAAATTGCCTTAGCTATGTTTTGCTATGTCATTTCATCGAACTCTTGTGGAATTTCTTAATTTATTGCTATTGAAATCTCATTTTTAATTGAATAGAATTTGCAATTGAAATCCAAATATAACTGTCCGTTTTTAAACTTAACTATTGAAAACGGTATAGATGTATATTTTATTGCTTTGAAAAAATGAATCAATTGAAATGCATTACATCAAAGACTTTTTAGAGTTCAGTAATTAAATGTGGAAAAAAAACTAGCAATAAAATGTCTTACACTTGTTCTACGGAAATAATCTTCTACTCATAATTTTAAATGATATGGTATGGTATGGGATTTGGCGATTTTTGACGTGAGAGCAATATTTGACTAAACAGTGCCATGCATATGACTAATCATAATTTTAAAATATTGTCTTGAATTAGTTTTATTGCTACATAAATGCTAGAATGGTATTTTATGCAGTTTCTACTTCTATACGGAAGCAATCTTCCTCTCATGTTTTTAAAAGTTTAGCTTGAATCATTTTTTTCTGCTGTATGAATGCTACAATGGCATTTTATGCAACTTTTATGTGTTATTTGAAAGCAATTTTCCTCTCATGTTTTTAAAAGAATATCTAGAATTCGCTTCTTTGCTACATAAATGCTTCAATGGTTTTTTATTAAAAAATCCTTTTATGAAACTTTTACGTGCTATACGAAAACAATCTTCTCAGATTTTTAAAAGTTTATCTTAAGTTAGGTATTTTATTACATAAATTCTACAAAAGTATTTTATGCAACATACGGAAACAAATATCCTCTCATATTTTTTTTAAATTCTGTTTTTATGTAACAATGGTATTTTCTGCATTTCTTAAATGTTTTACGGAAACAATCTTCCTGTCATGTTTGTCTTGAATTATCTTCTCTGTTACAATGTAATTTTATGCAAATTTTACATGTTTTCGCTCCAATCAGTGTTTACAATATTCAATCATTTTTACATTACAATCTTCCTCTCATGTTTTCAAAAGATTTTCTTGATTAAGCTTCTCTACTACGTAAATGCTACAATGTCATTTTATTCAAAACTAATTTCAAGCAAATCGTATGTTTTGTTCTTGCACATGTACTCGAAGGAAAATTATTTATATTTTCCCGATATTATTGTCATTTGAATGATAATTTAAAAGGACTTTCAACAGGAACATTAACATAAAATAAACTTATCTTATCTTGTGAGTCATATAAATAGCAATTAATAAATGAATTTTTTAAACTCTTCAGTAGATAAAAGTAAGAATTCCTGTTTCTCTTAATTACCATAAATCTTTTAGTGTCTTCCGATTATCAGATTTATATAGCTATAAAATATCCTACATGAATACACAGTCTCTTATTAATCTAATAGAGCATTTTTTAAATAAAATTTTATTTTTAATAAATGAAATAAATCTTTTTTTTATTCTACCAATTAAAGCCAGCTTCCTCAAAACGTCTATCAATAGCACTACTGCTGGTCACATATTTTCTAATCAGTATTTCGGCAGATAATTTCACTATTACTGTTCAATCTTTCGACGGCTATGTCATTATTCATCAGTTCGATAAGCGTATAAAACTAATTGAGGATGGATCGATCAAACACAGAGTTCAAGGAAATATTGAAGCACTTCCGTGGAATGGTTTTTACACGGATAATGAACTGGTCTTCTATGAAATATTATTCTTTTTACTTTCTCGTATACGTATAGAGGAAGAATCGTAATCTTAAGAAATTCGAACTATAGATTTTGACAAATCTCCACGATTCAGATCTCCCTAAATTGGAAAAACATGCAATATATTGTCTATATATTTTTACAAAATGTACATCTTTTTGTGACAAAGAAACTCAAAAACGCTTTGAGCAATACGGTTGAAATTCGGTTTATGGTATCTTAATACGAATTTGGAAATATATATTCAACTTTACTAAAATATATTCTAAGGAAGTCTGTCTATCCGGCTATTCGAATACAAATTAACAGGATGATTACAAAATAAAGAGAACTAGTTAAATACAATAAAGCACACAGATTTAAGATCTAAGAATAAGTGTACTCTATAAAATTTTGTATCAAATCCAACTACGGGTTGGCTGTCAGTCGGTCTGGTAGTTCAAAAACATGCAAACGTGATAATTCAAAAACTAGCTGAACTATAACTAGCTGATACCTGGCGCGTTGCTGCCGTAAAAGAAATTTTTATTTATATAGATTACATATTCGATAATTTTAATATGCATTTATAACTATCCCGTAACTACAATCAATATGTTGTTTTATCGGAATCGGAGGAGCGGGCATAAGAGACATACAGACAAACATTCATTTTTTATTTATATAGATTTGGCGCGGGATTTGGAGATTACAAATGCAATTCTCTGTCAAATTTTTGATTCAGTTGAAAAAAAAAATGTCTAAAACAAAAATGTGATTTTTGAATACTATTTACGCTAATTGCCAGTATTAATCAACAAATAATTTGTCAAGGATGGCACAATAGATCTAATAAAAATTCTAAAATCATGCCAAAAGTTCTCTGTAAAGTGTTCTCTATTAGAAAGTATAAGAGACCTCTTCTATTGCCCTCCCCCCTTTATACATGTCTTTAAAAAAAAAGAAAAAAGTTCATCACGAGAAAATTCATCCTCAAAATTTTAATGATTTTTTACGTTTGTGGTATTCCTAAATCAGAACGACACATTTTTACTTTCCCGCATAGAAATATAGAAAAAATATTGTAATCATCAATAAATTTGAACTCGAGAATTTCTACGAATTTCAACATTTCAGACTTTCCTGAGTTTGAAAAGCATAATTTTGGCACTGCGTCTGCCTGTCAGTGAACATAATAATCTAAAAACGTTTTGAGCCAAACAAGAGAAATGAAATAAATAGGTTTTAAGCCAAACTTGTAGATTTCTATAAAATTTTGAAGAATCCATTCAGAAAAGTCTCTCTGTTGACTGTTCGAGTACTTATGAATGTGATAACTACAAAAAGTAAAGATAAAATATGGTACACAGGTTAAGCATATACAATGCAGATTGAATTAACTTTTGAACTTAGTCTATCAATCTGTCGATCCGTACTTTCTCATCTCTATAAACGCAACAATTCATAAACATCATAGCATAAAATGATGAAATTCAGTAAATTATTTTGTGAATCTAATTGTAGACTAGATCATTTGTTGAATCAGTTAGAAAAAAAGACGCCCAGAACCATATTTGCAGATTAAAATCAA
>JAPMOQ010055077.1:0-22997 GCA_026543055.1 Argiope trifasciata | reverse complement strand
AGGAAACGAATATTGTCGAAAAATTCGAACTCTTGATTTTGACGAATCATTAATTTCTCCGAATTTGGAATGACATAAGTTTGTCTACGAACTCGAATTCAAAAACGCTTTGAATTAAAATTTGGAAAGTGATCCTTACACCAAATTTATAAATTTTTGAATCAAAATTTGAGCTAAATCTACATAGATGTCCAAATAAAAGTGTACGTAATATCCACAAAACATAGAATACTAAATGAATAAAATTTGGAACACAATATTAGATCTGCATATAATTCTGAAAACAATCCAATTGATTCTTTATCGATTTGTACATTCATATACGTGTAAATTCAAAGTTGCAACGACTGAAATTTGATATATGATCTGGTCACTAATATTGCAGTTTATATCAAAATACCGTTCTAATTCAAATACCGTTCTAACAAAATAAAGCAATCAATGTTTGGATAAAACTTATTGAAGAAATTTCTATCCCTTTGTCAGCACATATGTAAACACGGTAACTAAAAAAATGTAAAGAGCTATATGGATGAAATTTGGTAAACATTTATTTACTATTAGATATATCAACATGTATTAGATTTCGGACAAACTCTGTGAAAAACGAGCTTTTTATGTTCTACATATTCATATATATATCTGAACATTACAAATAACACAACGAATAAGATAAATAAAATTTCGTGCCCAATCTTTTAGACCCCTGATAAATTTTCAATCTAATCAGCGAAAAAGAAGGAATCCAAAGTAATTATTTGTTTTATATTATTATATTAAGAAGTACAAAATGCACTATACTTAGTAAATGCCTTTGAAGTTCATTAGTTTGATTAAATATATAAAAAAGTCAAAAGGACATTAATCCCACTGTTTTCTATTTTTTTCTCTCTTTCGATTCAGTTCCTTAAATTCCAAATGTATTGATACGCCTAATTCGGTGATACATCTTGTTCGAAATATTTATTATTTTTTCTTCTCAAGAGCACTCAAAAAGTTTGAGATTTGCGTACTGTAAGTTCTTCAATTAACTTATAAGTTAATTGATTTTTTTGTTTTAATTATAGATCCCAATACCTAAAAGTCTTCAATACACGTTTTAGTATGCCATCGAATGTGAATGGATTAATTCAATCGTTTCGTAAATAAGTTTTCAACTCAGCGGGAAGTGTTTCTTCAAAACTTTACTCGTATATCCTCTAATAAATCCCTATTCACTTCCCAAAAAAGTCTGGACCTTGAACAAGACCATGAATGTTACAAGGATTCAGAATTATACTTTTGTAGTCCCATGTACTGTATCTAGGTTTTTCATAGTACAACAAGGAAAACCCGCAGGCTAACATAGTTGTAAAAGATCGATCCATGGTGTAAATCTAGCATTTTTTTACTGAAATGTAATGTGCTCTCTTTGACGATTAATAGCTTGCATGTGGTTAAAAAACAAGTAATACAAACCGTAAATAACAAAAATGAAATATGTATTTTGGATGACATTTTCCAACCAATAGAAAGAAATACTTGACTCAAACCTTCAATTATACTCGTATAACGATATACTAAGTTTCATTAAATGACAGTGCTCCCCGAAATAAAAGTTCATAAATCTATAAAAAGTACACACCGAAAACACCTAGACAGATTTCGTTCCATATTTGTTACTTTACATTTTACATGATAAATTCGTGCATCAGATTTCGTTCCATATTTATTACGCATCTACATTTTATATGATGAATCCATGAATCAAATTTTATTCATATAGCTCTTTTCATTTAGTGGTTATATTGTGCTCAGACAGCTGATAGATAGAATTCCTATCAATGGACATCATTCAATATTTGATAGAAAATTATCAATGCGATATAAAATCCGTATACCAAATTTCATTCGTCTAACCAAAAGCGTTCTTGAATTATCATGTTCGTAATTCCAAAAATATATTTTTCTTCGTTAGGGTTTGAAACAATAGATTTGACAAAATCTTGACTTTTTTAATGATTACAATAATTTCCCCCTTGTATACAAAAAAGTAAAACTCAGTAATGCTGATAGATTAGTTTCAATTTTTACTTTTTTCAACAAAAATATACCAAAATTTAGGAACAAAGTCTATCTGTTGGTGAACGGATGAAATTTGGCACGCTGTTTTTATAACAATTTTGTAACATTTTTCAACAAAGCTGTTTGATTCATTTACAGAAAATTTATTTGGATTTTCAATCACAAGTGTACATTAATTACGATATGTAGAACAGGATGAATAAAATTTGATACACAGATCCCACACTTAACATGTAGATCTATCTCAAGTTTTGAACCAATCTTTCAAAATTTGAACGTTTTTAAGATGTATCGCATATACAGTTCGACAAGCGGTCGAGATGCATGTGGATGCAGTGTCAAAAAGATGATGATTTAAATAAATGAAATTTGATATCCGCGTTTGTTATTAAAGCTACAGTTCTTTGTTAAATTTTAATGTCCGTTAGTTGAAAAAAAAATGCATATTCTACTTTCTGTACTATATACAAAATTGCTATTGTTCGGAAAATAAAAAGAAAAAAAAATCTTATATCTCGAGGCATTCCTTTAGGTCTACAATTTCATGTAAGTCGAGGGAGGCAGCAATAGAAAAGAAAGTATGGAAGAAAGTTTCGGGGACACTGGTTTAATGAATTATTTGCTACAATTTTTATTTTGTTTCACATCCGATCCTCATTTTTAGTTGTTTGATTTCCATTGAGATAGTTCCACACAAAGCTATTCGATAGTTCCGCTTTGCTAACAAAGAGAATATTTGTTGTAAGTTTGACCTTGAGATTAATAACTGCACTGCAAATGCTGCACTAAACGGAAACAGAGTTAAATGAGAAAGGAACGGGGGAGGGGAAGAAAGAGTGAAAAGGAAGAACAGTTTTGTATTATTGTGTTTTAAATAACAGCTCTACGCTTTAATAATTCTGTCAATTAATCAATTCTATGTACTTTGGTGATATCTAATTTGAATTTTATGTTTTTTTGATTTCACTCGAGCTCATTAAAAGAGATTACTCGGAAAGGCTCACTTAAGAATATTGTATAATTTCCATGCAAAAATACAAATAAATTCATTAAAACGGAAATTACAGTCCTTAGTTTTTAGTTTGAGAATATTTAGAAATGCATAGAATATTTGTATAAAATCTTGCCAATAAGTACTTAAAATTACCGAAAACATTTAACTCATAATACAAATCACGAATTCATTTTTTTGCATAATTCTATTTTCTGCCAGCACTTAATAGTTAATACAGGTTATCCAATAAATTTTTGTTAACTTAAAAATTAATATGAAGTAATTTTGAAAACTAAACAATTTATGTTTAAATTAAATTCTAATTAAATAAAATTTAAATAAATTTTATTTAAATTGAATAAAAGTTTGAAGAAAATTGTTAATGTTGTTAACCTTGAAAGAAGAATTGCATTTGAAAAAGAAATGAAAATTGATTACATTTTTTCTTCTTCTTCAATATTAAAATTTAATATTTTTCAGAAATTTATTTCAAGGATATTTAGCAAAGCATTTGCTTTTTTTCTTCGACAAAATTACATACCGATAGTTAAATGAGAAATTTTTATTCATTTTGTGAAAAGTTTTAGAAGCAGTAAGTAAATCCTATGATTCAAGAATTTTTTTTCTAAATAATTAGACTTTCCTCTTCAATTAGAATAATATATTTTCCATTAATATCAGGTTAAGGCTTTGGGACTTATAGACAATGCAATTTCAGAGGTCATTTTCCCACTCCTTACTTTCAAAACTTGATTTTTTATTACTTTTTAATTATATCTATCAGCTTTTAATTAAGAATATTGTGACAAACTTAAATAGCAATGCTTTCATTTATTGAATTTCATTATTACTTAAATAACAATTCTTTCATTTATTTCAACATAATTTACTTTCATAAAAATTGTTTTTATCATCTTGTATATAAAAGATTAAATCAAAAAATGATTTTTTACAAAACAATAAAAAATACCGACTTTTTTCAATAAAACAAAATATTTTAATGCAAATTTTTGATTAATTAATTTGTAAGTCAGCCAATCCAATGCAAAAAGTGTCTCATTAATCTTGGAAATATGAACCAGCGGTTATAGTTTATTACAAACTCTCTAATAAAAGTACAAACTTCCCTGCCTTGCATAATATTATAAGTATAAAGCAGGATCGTAAATGTCACGAATACTCAAACTTTTATTTGCAGATTCTCACACAGGAGAGCTGTGTAATTTATAGCATAATAAAAAAATTGGTATTCGTTTATTAAATGCACGCCATTGAAAAACAGAGCCAAATATCGATCCCTGACGTAAATCTAACATACAATTTTTGGGTATTAATTACTACAGGCATTTGATATACAAATATCAGAAAATCGAATATATATTTTGAGCTACTTTTTTCCTGTCTTATTGAAACGAAAATTTGGAATAGGGAAACAATTTTAGTCTCAAGATCATATAAGAAAATTTCAATTTTTTAAAAAATTATTGCATTTTTGAGCTTTGAGTTTACATGCATATAATAATTTAAACTGATGAGCTATCAGCTTTTACAGGTTGGGTTCCAAATCTAGGTGGTAGCTTCTTTTCAAATGCTTTACTCGTGCCGAATTTTATCTGACTAGATCTTTTTTTTCTATAGTTATTACTCTCACTTGTACTCGAACAGACAATGAATGATTCTATTCAACTTCCTCTGAATGGATTTGATTCGAAATTTGATAGAAGTCTTCAAATTTGGTATTAATTCATTGTCCCAGTTCCTTTTGATTTTGAGTTGTCGTCTTCACGGGTAGTCGGACATAGTTCCAAACATTTGTTTTTCGAACTCAGGATGGTCTAAAACACAGAAATTTGTCAGAGTCTTGAGTTCAAATTTTTTGACGAATACAATGATTTCTATTAATATAATTAGTGTATTAAAAATAAACAAACTAAAAAATTCTAATAATAAGGTTTGAATAAATTGGACTACCCAATTCTTGTAAACTAAATGAAAACATTAAATTAAATTACCCTGAAAATATTGTAGTGAAAAGTTCAAGGACATAATCTTCGTAAGTTACGAGGCTATTAGGTGTTTGACAACTTTACATATTTGACAATCCTGACCTGCAAGTCCTTTTAAAAACATAATGACAAAAACGGGCAAAAACTCTTAAAATGTTATAAAAACACCTCATACAGATAAAAAATAAAATGGCAGGATAAAGAATTTCAACGACTATTACGGGATCATCAATCAAAAGGGGATTGCTTCTTGAACACTATTTTCAGCAGAAGAAAAATAAAACACAGAATTTGAAACATAAATTTTCCTTCTATACATTGATGCTTATTTGAAATTTTATCTCTTATCTCCCGAAATATATTTGTTTAATGTTTTCGTATTCAACTTATCGCAGATTTTCTATCAGTTCTTCATTATACAGTTTGGATGAAAGTAATAGCTAATTACGTGAACAAATGACGTTCTTCTTTACGTTTATAAAACATTGCACGTTTATATTAACTGTCAAAAATGGAAAAATATTGTTTGATAAGGAGAAAATAATTTCCTGGAATTACATCACAATAATTGGCTACGGTCAGTATGCATTCTATTTAAAGAGAAATTTAAAACAATGTATATAAACTATAAGCTTAACTAAAAGGAAGTATCTGTGAGTATGCACTTTATAGTGACTCCATTCCTAAGTATATTACTCAAAGTTCTTATGATAATAGTTTTGATATATCATGTATATTTGTCTATTATGAATGTTGTAATCAGAAAATCCGAAACAACTGCGATCAGCTGTTGACAAGGAAGATAAAAATAAAGGATGGAAAGAAAGTAGAATATTTTAAATTGCTTTTCCACGTTTAAAACTAAACACATACTTTTTTAAGGTGGGGATAACCACAAAATAAGTCATAGTTAATGAAATATGCATACTATATGCTGACATTAATTCGTTGCATGTTATTGAACAAATCATATTTGTTGTTGTTGCATTGCGTAGTATCACCGATGTGACAGATGGGGCCGTGGTGATCTGATAGGGAACCTTTGGACTTCAGAACGAAATAGCCCCATAGCTCTCTGCTTTCGTAGTACGATGCCCATGAATTTTAGCTGAGCAAAACATTAGTGGGATACATATGGAAGTTAGAACAGCTAGGTGACGTCCCAGGAATTGTTTATCCATTCGAAGTCAGCCACAAAATACTCCTTAAGTTCAAAACATAACAGAGCAATATATAGTTCTTGTGGTAAAGATTAGGCTTTAGAATAGAGAGTTCCAAGTTTGAAATTGGATTCCGTCATGCATGTATAGACGATACACGTTAAATCTGACATCGAGGATCAAACATGTTTTCAATCATATGGGGGGAAGTTTGGAAAGAGCGTGCAGGCTAAAATATCATTATTTGCTTAAAGTTTAGAATAGGACATCATGATTAAAACATCCTTTGTATCATGTTAACATTGTAGCTAATATAATTAAACGAAATTTATAAAAACGAATAATTTTTTTTTCAAGATTTAGATATTTTTGGCCTAATAGATTACTTATAAATACATTTGACATATGCATAGCGATACATTTGAAGGCGAAAAACTTATAAAAAATGACAAAAACCACTGATAAACAAATGAAATCTATTTTCGAAAAGACTACCTTCCAAAGACAACTTGGAGTAATGATGATAAAGTGTTATGTTCTCGAGAATGGAATTGTAGGCCCATTCCCTGCAAAGTGAATGTGGATAGTGAACAGATGATTTATAGTAGTATAATGTGAAAAATTAGAAAGGTGGTACTCCTTTAGATGACTTCCTCTTTATGGGACTACCACTCAAAATATAATCCTTTTCTATAGTTTGAAAAAGAAACTTTAAACCCCATTCATTCAATTAGCCCGCCCCTATTTAAAAAATAGTTAGCCCCCATTATGATGTTTTTATAGACATTAAAAAATTATTAACTGATTAATGAAAATTAATATGAAATAGAAAAAAAGGTGAGGAGAGATTTAAGGAAGAGAAATTAAATGTTTCGAATATTATAATTTAGTATACTTTCTTATATTAATAAAGATTTTAAATCTAATATTCTCGCAATCTGTCTTAAATGAAATAAAAAAAAAATAGTATGATCGAATTATATGGTGACAAACTTTTCTCAATTCAAAAGTTTTATTGCTCATTGCATGATTTATAATTTAGGAATCCTCGAAAAAGAAAAAAATATTGATTTTTTTCCCCCACGTCACCTTTTTTTTTAGGTTCAATGAGATTTCCTTTTCGTTTCATCTGAATAGCAGTTCCTTAACAGAAAGTCATTTTGTTCGATCTTTCCTTTACTTGAAATAGTAAACAAAACACTATCAAGTTATAAAATCGATTCGGTTTAATCTGATAATCTGCCCACGTAATTATTTTATTTATCATGCTTGTAGCAACGGATAAAATTATATTTATTCTCTGTTATGTTTTTTTGTTATTTTTTTCGATTTTCGACAAATAAACCATCAAATGTTTCGATCAACATATAAACGTAGTCATTCATTAAAGAGAATTGAATTATTTAATTAATGTAAGAATGCGACAAGAATAAATAACCATTTATAGATTACTGTCATCTGTAACATCCAAATAAATAAAAGAGAGACTTGTAAATACTTAGTAAAAAGAAGAAGGAAGATTTTAATAAAAACGTTATGACAAATATCTAATTAGTAAGTATATCAATATTTAATCAGCATATTAGCAGATTTAATTAGCCTATTTTCTGATCTTAATTGTTACTTTTCGTATAAATTAAATACCCGGAGATATTTTTAATTTTTTTATTTATTGAATTCAAAAATGCTAGCAATTATTCAATAAATTTTTATCATTCATAAATAACTATTAATAACTTATTGAAAAAATAAATCTAGGTTCCGGGCCTATTTTTTAAAAAAACGTTTCATCCAATTTGCAAATTTCCGAGAATTAGGAAAATTAAAAAATCGCTTCTTGTAAAAATATATTCTTATTTTAACTAAAAATTAAGTTTCAAATCATAAGATGATTTTGTGAAGTATGATTATTACTTCATATAAAAATATCATTTTTTAAAAAGAATCTCAAATAGTGCGTGTTTAAATGTTTAAAAAAATCTTTATATGTGAGAGCTGGTTTTTTGTCGTGCACTTTTATTTACATTTTTACTTTCTCCTGTATGTCGTTTACACTTAATAGCCAGTAACGGTCTATTTGATACGATAACCTTGGTCTTATTATGTAATAACTGTTTCACATTTGGTCACAAATACTGATCATGACCCCTTTCTGTCTTAGCATCCATCCCTTCCACCACAAATAATAAATTAGGGTTCTGTGACTGACAGTTCTGAATAACACAAATCATGATTTATCAGATACGAAGGCAATGACCACATTAGCCAAACGACACAAAGCTGTATATACCGGTGATTTCTTATCTCCATAATTAAAGTGCCTCTCTGAAAGAAGGAAAATTTTAATGTTTCATAACAATCAATAAAATAATTTTTAGCAATAAAAAAACAGCAGCATCCTATCAGTGTAAGGTATATTACAAAGATTCTCCTTCAATAAATTTATCTAGAAAATTTTCTGAAGATATAAGAATCAGTCATGTCAGAAAGGATAGTTTGAAGTTCTAATTAAATATTTTCAAAAAAATTCACTTAAAAAATTAATTATTACAAAATTAAAATTCCAGTTTAAAATATGTTTCTTATTTTTAATTATTTTTGATCTTGAACTATTGCAATTTAACAGTCATTGAAAAATGCTCCTTTTAAATCGGTGATTAATTTGAAATCCCCTACTAAAAATTACCTAAATCGAAACAACAATCCTTTAGAACCTTATATTCCCAAACACGGTACTTTATTTCACTATATACACAAAGTCAATAAAATCAATAGTAATGAGATAATTATGTTGAGACACAAGGCTAGATAAAATATCCGTTTTAACACATAATTTGCTAAATTTCTATGCTGTAATCATGTTATCTTAACAATATTAACAATTTATTCATTAAGAATTGGTTCTCGTCAAGGTTATTAATAATATATTTTAGTGACTTATTATAAATCATTTTTCCTTTTAATGATATTTTAACCACGGTACATTCAAATATGTGCTGAAAGTTGCATGATTTCTATTCTTTCGCCTTTGTTATTTATTTTTCAGATGGAATTTTTATCATTACAATAAAGGAAAAAAAAGCAGATGTAATATTTGAAATAATTAAAAATTTTGTCACTGGGCCCAATAACAGAGAAAAAATTATTTGAAATAAAAATAATTCATTTATACATTTATAGCTTCAAAAAAGTATTTAAAAATATATAATAAGATTAAAATTTAAAAAAATTAAATTCTTTTAAAGTTTAAAAAAACGATTATTATGAATTCGTTTTATAAACAAAATTTTAAGCTTTGGTTTCACTTGCTAATGGGCTTATTAAAATTACATATATATATTTTTCTCATTAATGTATGAAAAAAATCACCATTTTTTAAATACGTTTTCTTCTTTTTGCCAAAAATAAGCTCTGTTATTAAATAAAGGATTTTTAAAAAATATTATTAGTTGTATTAACTGGTTATTGAAAATGATATAAAGTGGTTAAATTGCTTGAAAACTCAAGAAAAATCTAATTAAAGCAGCCAATTCAGCTTGCTTTCTTATTAATTCCAAAATTATAGAAAGAAAAAATAGTTTTTTCAAAACAAAAAAAAAGAAATCTTAATAAAATTTTAAATTATATTAATTAATGATATATGAGTTTTTTTTTTATTAAATTAACATATGTACACACAGAATTTTTTAAAACTGATATTGCTTTCAGTTCAAACACTTCAATGCTTATAAATGTGCACTTAAACTTGACATTTATCTAAAAAGTTCTGCAAATAATTACTCACAAAACTTAGCAGCTCGAAAGAATATTTTTTAAATAAAATAACGATAGAATTTCTCATTTTCTCCGATAATTAATAGAAAATTCTAAATAATTCCAAGAAATCAATACTTATAATTTTTTTAATAATTTTCTTATATTGTAATTGATTAATTACTATTCGATTATAAATCAAATTATAAGTAAAAATTGATGGAAAAAAGTTCGAAAATGTATTTAAAAAATTAAAGCTTTAACAGTCAATGAAAAGACAGATAAAAAAGATACTTACATCTGATGATATCAAAATAATGGAATGCAGGTGCAACGAAGCGCAAATTACGGCAAGCACGCTGTGAATACAAACAAATCACTTTCATTTCACTCTCTCAGCAACATCTTTACCCCAAACAAACACAACAGTGGAAGAGAAACTTCAGAAACCTTGTTTTGCCTTCTGGATGATGAGAAAATATGATATTTACAGCGCCATCTGTCGACGAAAAGATAAGCATTTCAGTAGAATTAAGCGTGAAAGCTGTGTAACACTTGGATTCTGAATTTAATTTTTGTCAGATAGGGAAAAATGAATGTTTTTTATACGCTAAAAGCAAGTTGTAAAAAAAAAGAAAAGGAGGGAGCAAGGAATATATCATTTTGATTAATTGCAGACTTGGAATTTTTTTTTCTATTTGTGATTCATTTTTCATAAAGACTTTGTCATCCCGCTGTTGTCAGAATTTCTTTTCACGACTCTTATTTCCGAAATCTTCTGCTTAGTTAAACAACTATTTGACGCCTTATTCGAATACAGAAAAAAAATACTATGATCGCATAAAGGATAAAGAGCTAAATAAATGAAAGTATTTTAATTTAATGCTATGCAGTTATATTTCATCTGACAAAAATATTTAAATATTCTGATATTTGTCCCCATGTAATATCATTGAGGTATTATTTTTTTTCAATAGATCTCAATGACTGAAATTTACATTAATTTCACCCAATCAACCTCTTTATTCATTGAATTAACAACTCACAACAAATAATTGTCATTTAGGAGACATGTTTAATTTAAAACTAAAATACTGTAAAGTATCTAGCGGCTTTATTCATTTAAACACCAATATAAGAATAACATATTCAGAATCCAGTGAAAAAGATACAACAAAAAATATATGCAAACAATAATAAAAATCGAAAGAAAAATTAAGGAAAATTACATATTTTCATCCGAAAAAGACTTTTTGTTCTCATGCTATAACAAAATGCAGACTGATCCATGATCTACTGAAGTTACTGATTGTTTTCTTTGACAATAAACAATATTTAAAAATAGCGAGACTGAGAGGGTTTTTACAGTTAATTTTTCTCCTTAGTCGAGTCAGTTGGCTATTGGGAAGTTTTTCTTGACCTGACTCTAAGCGAAACACAAATGTGGGCCAATTTCCTTTCAAAATTCTCCAGTAAAGCCTGGTTCAACATAGATGCCATTTTTCCCATAATCATGAACTGGTTAGTTGTAACTGAAAGTGAACTGGTTAGATATAATTGAAAGTGAAACCAAGACAGCAGAATACTAATCTACGCCAATAGCCAACTAATCAATGACACTGTGTCATTGATTCCTTTAAAAGAAAAATGGATTTCACACTGAAAATAGAAAATTAGAAACAGTTATTTGGCAGTTAATAAATCAGAAATGAAAATAAAGATGAATGTGAGCATATGTGAGTCTTTTACATGAAATAAGCTTAACTTAGAGCTACAGAACTTGATATATATTTCGGAAGGTAGGAAGGTGGCTCTAGATATATGTGGATTCGGAGAGATTTTTTAAAAAATTTATTACAGTTAATGAAATATTTAGCGAAATTTTCGCATACCTCCTTGATAACTTCCGAAAATAATAAAATATAAAATGAATTCTACATCATCTTAAAAATTAGAGATTATCTTTTTAATGATAACGATTTTTTTTCTTGAATTGCTTTTCTATGATTATTAATTTTAAAAAAATTATATTAAGCGTATTTTATAATGATATATTTCTTTCTTTATTGAAGTAGAAACTCAAATGTTTTCTTTATTGTAAAATTTGCTTATAAAATGCAGAATCCTTTCAAATTTTAAATTAAATCTTTCAAAGAATCGACTATATGTCGGTCTGTGTTTACTCATGAGTGTAAAAGCGATAACTTCAAAGTACGCAAAATTCAATCACAGAAAATTAACAATTGTAGTTCTAAGTCAAAATTTAGTTCAATCAGTTAAGAACAGTATCCAAAATACATTTGCGATTTCCTGATACTTGTTATTACCAGAATCAACGATAAATCATTAAATATTGCGTCCTAGATTCAGCGGGAGAGCTATATTCCCGCTAAAGATCGAGTTTTCGTAAATGTAGCACGCCCAATGGCATTTCCTTATATAAATGTCGGTTTGATAAAATGCATTACGATATAAATAACTCGCTTGTTTGAAATAAAAATATGGATAATCGGGGCAAAATGGGCAAACCAAGAATCATATATTTATAACAGTAAGGAAAAATTTTATTGAAGAGAATGAGATAACTTTTCGGGAGCTTTTCACAATATTTTATTTGTAAACAAAATATGATCCATATTATTTTACCATGTTGAATAGATTTTGATGCAAGCTATATTCTTCGTAAATTTTTGAAATTTTTTTCCAGTTTCTTTTAAAAGGAAACTTCAAAATCAAACAATGGCAAAAAAAATTTCATTAATCGAGCCTATTTTTAAATACCACTAACGTGTGATATAATTAGGTGTATAAAAACCCAAACTGAAAAATAGGGAGATACGTAATACATTGAGCAAAAAGGCATAAGACTTTTTAAATAATATGTGTTATATTATTAAAATTTGAAATTTTAAAATATTTTGTTCAGGAAAACGTTAAGATGAATAAAATATATTAAAGTTTCTAACATCTAATAATTTCTGAAAACCCACTTATTTCCAAAGACGATTAATTAATAAATAATTAATTATTATTAAATACGATTAATTAATTATAACAGCTCGATAAACAGCTTCAATGATAAATTTTTTAAAATAATTTTAAGTCTAATATTCTCTTGAATGTTAAAAAATCTTCATTTAAAAAGTTTTTGAAAGGGATTTTGTAAGAGAAAAAGGATTGAAACCAAAAGCAAGTCGTTGAATTCATATTCAGAAATCTAGATACATACATAAATGCATAATGAAACCAAGATATAAAGCTGTAGTTTTTATTGACACAGAGATATCTGAGTCCTCAAAAATTTATATTCATAGAAGAAAGTGCATGTAAGTGCGTCCAGTCTCCACCAGTTAAACTTTGAAGTGTGGAACTGCAAAATTTAAAAAATGCCCGGATGTTCACTTCAGAAAATGAAAGTGTGACTCGAAGCGATTCTTCCTTTGAAATTTTAGACAAAATGTTAATTAATTGGAAATTAAGCAAATTTTTTGAATTTTTTCATTCACATCATTCAAAAACATGATGGCAGAAATTTGACTTTTATACTATTCAAAAATTTTAAAAAATGCTTTACAATAATTTAGCATTGTTTGTCGTGCATTTTTAGAAATTCATATTAAAAAAAATATTATTTTCAAAGACAGAATTGGTTATCGAAATGAAATTGAAATAAAATTCGTTGTTTCATGAAATAATCGCGTGATTACCTTCCATTTTTTTCGATCTCAGGAAGGAAAATTTTACTGACTATCCACAGAATTATCCGAGAAATCAGAACGTGAAACTACATTTCCGCAAAAGGCAAAACGCAATTTGAAGTAATAGCTTCATAATTTAAATTTTTAATACTACTGCGATTCGACTTCGTTAAACAAACTTCTCCTTTTAATGAGACTCTGGAAAATCTTCTGTAAAAAAGATTCGATGAAAATTAAATGCAATTATTTTTATCAAAATTGCTGGTAGCCAAGACGATAGTATACAAATACGTAATGATGATATAGGAATAGATACGAATAAATTATATGTAACAGAAAAAAAACTGTTGCGCTCTTTAATATGCGATAAAGGTTTTTAATGGGTGTTTTTAATTGGAAGATACTCGAATTTAAGAGGATGCATTAATATGGTTCATGAAATAAATGCTTTAGATAAGCACTGCAAATGAAGCGTGGTTAAGAAATGTTATAATTTTTTATCCTGCTCTGTTTCATGATGTATATTTACATAACTTGCCTTGTAATTTTTTGTCAATTTTGAATAAATTAATACTTTATTAATAAACTTATTATATTTTTACTTGAATTACATAAATATTTTTACTAAGTAATTTTAATAAAAAATACATAAAGTCAAAGTAAACTGTGCAATTATTTGCCATATAGTTTTTATAATATTTGCAAAGTCCCAAAACAGCTTCTACAATATACACTGAAGTGACAAAAGTCATGGGATGACTGTTAATATCGTGTCGGTCCTCCTTTTGCCCGGCGAAGTGCAACAACTCGACGTGTCATGGAGTCCACAAGTCGTTGGAAGTCCTCTGCAGGAATATTGAGCCATGCTGTCTGTATAGACGTCCATAATTGTGAAAGTGTGGATAGTGCAGGAGTTTGCGCACGAACGGACCTTTCGATGATGTCCCATAAATGCTCGATAGGATTCATATCGGGCGATCTAGGTGGCCAGATCATGCACTGGAATTGTCCGGAATGTTCTTCAAACCAATCGCGAACAGTTCTGGCCCGGTGACATGGCGCATTGTCATCCATAAAAATCCCATCGTTGTGTGGGTACGTGAAGTCCATGAATGGCTGCAAGTGATCTGCAAGCGGCTGAACATAACCATTTCCAGTCAATGATCGGTTCAGTTGCACCAGAGGACCGATTCCATGCCATGTAAAAACAGCCCAAACCATTATGCAGCCACCACCAGCTTGAACCATGCCTTGCTGACAGTTTGGGTCCATGGCTTCGTGGGGTCTGCGCCACACTCGAACTCTACCGTCAGCTCGTAACAACTGAAATCGTGACTCATCTGACCACACCACGGTTTTCCACTGGTCTAGGGACCAGTCGATATGCTCACGAGCCCAGGAGAGTCGCTGCAGGCTATGTCGTGCTGTCAGTAAATGCACTCGAGTCGATCTTCTGCTGTCATAGCCCAAGGAAGACAAATTTCGCCGCACAGTCCTATCGGACACGTCCCTCGTACGTCCCACATTGATTCCTGCAGTTATTTGACGAAGTGTTGCGTGTCTATTAACATTGAAAATTCTACACAGACGTCGGCGGTTTCGGTCGTTAAGTGCAGGTGGTCGCCCACCGCGCTGTCCATGATGGGATGGGATGCCTGAAATTTCATACTCTCGGCACACTCTTGATACTGTGGATCTCGGAATGTTGAATTCACTAACGATATCCGCAATGGAATGACCCATGCGTCTAGCTCCAACTAACATTCCACGTTCAAAGTCTGTTAATTCTCGTCGTGCCGCCATAAATCACGAAAAAACTGTTCACATGAATAACTTGAACACAAATGAAAGCTCTGGAAAACGAACTGAGCATTTATACTTTTTTGCTGCGATACTACTTCCATCTGTATATTTGCATATTGCTATCCCATGACTTTTGTCACTTCAGTGTATATTCTAATGTAAGATAACATTAAGTATTTAATCTTAATGGGTTGATTCAGGAATTTCCTTCATCAAATTATTTCTGAAGATGAATTGAGTCATTTTGATGCCTTGTGTTACTAAGCCCAAATTATGAGGCTCCTCATTTAGTAGACCATATAGTTTCTAATTTCAAGACAATTGTCATTTAATAAAGTTTTTAATAATTTATTTCTGGATAGTTTTTTATATTTTAATAACTTTTAGAAAATATCCATGTTTTTATTTGTACATTTAATATGTTTTATAATTTATCAACTTTTGTTTACTATATTATAAACGAACGCTTTGTGTTTATAAATCTCAACTATTAAAAAAGAGAAATGCTTATGTGTGTTGACGTTCATATCATTTGACCTGGAATACCAAACTTACCATACATATATTTTAGAAGGTGACAACGTGCAATTTGGTGTGATTTTTCAAAATAATTTTTAGTTAAGCACCATTTTGATGTTTTTTGCACCATAACTCACGAGAATATTAATGGTTTTTACATAATCTTAAAACTCAAAATGCATTTTTAATGCTACTGATTTAAGAGACTTGTGGAATTTTCCAAAACCTTTGGCAAATTCTCACTTTTTTTTTCTCTCTCTCTCTCTTTTTTGCTTCATTTTTAGCAATCTAATTATATTATTGCTTTGGATTTCAAAACATTTTTTATTATTGAAAGTTTTTAAAAAAATTCCCCTTAGTTATTTGTGCAGTTTGCAAGACAAATAAAAAAGTGAAATCACAATACAGGGAGAGTTAGGAAATGGTGAAATACGTTTTACATACAAGATTACGTTTTGCAAGCGAAATTTACTTTTCCTCAAATTCTGACATCAAAGGACTGGTCTCCATCAGAAAAATTCATGTCATCAATGAACAGAGCATAAATATGACAATGAAAGTAAGTAACATGGTTTGAATAGTTTGGAATTTGGGAGAATCATAGCCATGGTAATGTACCTCAATCATTGAAATGGAATTAAATGTAATCAATATCTTCTATGAAACAATGGTCACAAAAGTAAAATAGTTTTCTAATAACAAAGTGAACATAAAATTCCAGATAGAAACGTGGGAGTTTACTGTTGACAAACTATTAATTTTATTCTAGTATTTTATAATTCATAGAATCTCTACTTTTTTCAAATGTATTCATTTGTTAAATGTTTTTAAATCAACTTGCGTGAGATCCCTTATAAGTTTTAGTGATGGCAACCCACTCAGTTTAGTTGATAATTCACTATAAGTTATTTCCTCAATAATTTATAAGAGATATATCTCATGTGAAACTAAAATGGAAGCAAAATGTAATCGTTTGTTGCTCACTAGTATTGAAGAAAAATCACTAAAAAGTGAAATATATTTTTATCGTTTTTCTTCTAGAAAAAAAGGAGCACTTTTAAACTAATGATCGCGAAACTATGGCAAAAACTTTTATGTACTAAAATTATTTCGTTTGCATGTAAAATGTGCAATCAGTAATTAAATTTGTTCGCTACATATTTGATATTAAAAAGCAATTCAGACTTGATATAACAGGAATCGTTAAAAAATGTTTTTATGCTGTATCTATTTTAAGATATTGTGAGATATTTTTAAACGGAAATACATTTTTAATTTTCTTTTCAAACTTATGCTCCCTAAAGGTAGCTGTGATTTAAGTCTAAATCAGGTCATCTTAAACTAGGAATCTCTATCTCAACTAATATTGTGTGCAATAATGTAAAAGTCCCCAAATTTTTTTTAAATCTTTCTCTCAACTTTCTAGATAAAACGGATTGGAAAAAATTATTTGGATTGCAGAATATTTTACTCAGATTCATCTGCAGTTGAAAAACAACATAAGAAATTATATAATTAATAAATATTAAATAATTAAAAAACACTTTTGTATTAAAAAATAAATGTATTCTTATAAAAGACAAGTACAAAAATACATACCAGCAAATCAGAGAGTAGAAATTAAATTTAAAAAAATAAGTAAGAAAATGAAAATAAAATAACGTAAAAATAAAATCACTCTAAAACAACTGCATGATGTATATTTTTATAAAATAATATCAGGATTCGCTGCTAAATATATACCATAAACAACGTTCCTCTTCAATCGGTATATATTTAGAAGCCAAAGTCTAACTTAGTTCGTCGTTGGCGTTCTCAGTGAATGTATTAGTAATAAGAAGTAAAGCTCAAAGTCAGTCTCGCATTAAACACTGTGACTCATTGAACGTTTTGTCAAAGGATTTTTTAAAAATAAGGAGGAAAGTATGCTGTAAATTAATGTTTTTAAAATTTCAAAAAATAGTAAATATAAATCAAATAATATAAATAAATAAGATAAAATGAAACAGCCGATTCTGAATTTAATGGTACAATAAGACAATTACATCCGAACCATTTTTTTTACCAGACTGAACTTTATAAATCATTACTAATTTTGACATAGATTAGAAAATTCAGTGAAAATTTTAAAAGAATATAAAGCCTAATTAATAAAATGAAATTATGGCCAAAGTCATAAAGAATAGAAGATGTGGATAAAATAGAATATAAATATTGACTAAGAAAACAAATGTTATAAATTTCAAAAATGCCAAAAAATTGGACATGTATGACTTCAAAAAAATAGAATTGTAATATTTGTTATCAAGAGATGATTATGTGAGAATTAAATCAAAGAATTATTACGGTATTGTTTTTAGAAGTGTAAGCACATGAACTGATAGAATAATATAATTACGTAAATAAATATTGAAACTCCGTGTAATAAATATTGAAACTAAAATCTCTCCTAATTAATTATTCATTTAAAATATCCTATTTTTTTATGCCGCGTGCATTAAACTCAACAATTACTTCTTTATTTTATTGTAATCAGCCATTCTTCATTTTTTAAAAATTATTATCTATTTAGAAATCGATAGTATATTTTCGGAAGCCACATGCTTTAAACAAATTCTTAAAGGTATAATACAAAGAAAACAAAGCTACTATTAAATAAATACATATTTTTCAATAATTTATTTTTTCCCTTATTGTAACCTATTTCCAAGAAGATATTTTTTTCTTCTTTTTTTGAAGAATTGCAAGACGAAATTCCCCTTGCTCAATTCTATATAATTCAGTACAAGTATTAGATCGGCACTTTGGAACAACTTTTTAAAATTCTAGAAGCACAACAAGCCATCTAAAATACGTCTGGAGGCTATTTATGATGGCCGGATATGGATTTCATTTCTCATTTATTTATTTTCTTGTAGAGATGTGATAAAATACTTGTAGTTGCGACAGCTATCCTAGTTCTGACGACTAAATTTTTTTTTTGAAGGACTTTAACTACTTTACTGTTTTATTTTCTTTACTATCTGATAAGATGACACCTTCTATTTTAATATTTTCTTATTTTGATTCAAATAAAAATCCATTGAATACTTGACTAATATATGTATTCGAAGTAACTTTAATGTTGAATTCTAATCGCTATGATTGGTTTATTTTTTGCTTACAGCTATCGAAGCTCGCTAAGTCGATGCACGTAAAGTACTCGGGTAAAACAGTTAAGTTATAGGTAAGCTCAAATTTCCATATGTTTTCCTTTTAGTTTGAAGATAAGAAAATCTGATTCATATGCAGAATTAATTATTACAATTTTAAATCCTCGGCTTTTTAATATTTTGCAATAAGATCATACAATCATTTTGTAATAAGATCATACTGTTGAGCAAATTAAAATTTACACAAACTTACTCTAGAAAAAAAAATGAAGCAAATATTAATGTAACCCATCCGCTCTTTCCAATAATAAGAAGTTTTCCGGCATGGCATTACAAGTATTGTCTATAAAAATAACAATTTTTATAATTCAATTTTATACAAAAATATCGTTAATACGATTGATTTTGTTTACAATTTTCAGATATCTAGATACCCATTTAAAGGAGTCATTCTTCGCTATTGTAACAAATTATTATTTACAATAACAAAAGCAATTTTTCATAATCAAATAATAGTTAATATTACCACATGTTAAGTATTGCCCATTACTTTGTGTAATGTTAAGAATGCTTTTTCCATGCCCACTAAATAAAATTAAATTAATACTTTTCATTTACACATTAATTATTTTATAATAAAGACATTCCGTTTGTGTCAAAACTCATATGTGGTTAAGTATTTTTCCACTCGAATAATTAATTAAATCGTATTATTATTATTAATTTCTAAAATTAATAATACGATTATTATTATTAATTTCCCTCCAAAATTTTTAAAAGGAACTTGGAAGCAGCATCTCTTTTTGAAAATAAGTAGCACACAAGAAGCAAATCATTATTAAAAACCCCAACATCACAAAGCGCTCAATTACTCTCTGAACAAGACTACTGATGTACTCTCATGTCTCGCATACGTCTGCATTTTATAGCGACCGTAACAGGACATCAAATATTCCTTAATTCTAGAACTCGAGTCCTATTGAAGTCATCACTAAGATTCTCGAATATTCAGGATTTTCCATTTTTATCCGTAAATTTGCTGGCAAAACTAGATTTCACTAACTCGGCCTCCAATAACCACCAATTACTATATCTGTAAAACTTTCTTCCTTTATCGCAAGTTTGTATATGCAGGGAAGAAATATTAAAAATTCGAAAAACAATTTTTAAACTACTTCTTTCTAATGAATATAGAATATTTTTCGAAACACGATGAACACCTTACATAAGCAACACTTGTTAAATTGAGTGAAGTCTGGGCATAGAAGAAAATAATAGCAGAATTGGAATCCGAAGATTTCATATGCATGTTATATCGTGATCGTTAACCAAACGTCCTCATCTATACTTATAATAAAGCTCAATGTGTGTGTGTGTTGGCGCTCTACAGGCCAGACCGTTGGACATACAGCTACCAAATTTGGTACATGTATACCTTGGAGGTCCGGAATGTGCACCTCGGAGCCCTTTTTTCGAATTTTTAATTAGAATTTGAATTAATTAAAATTTAAGCGAAATTTCGACGTTTTTTCGCCATAACTTCCGAAAATATGATCGCATAAACATGATTTTTACATCAATTTAAAGATTAAAAAATTAGCTTTCTAATGGCATCAGTGTTTCAATGTATAACTTAAGCTTATTTAATTTATAATGTAAGCTTCTGTTTTTAACGAATTTTTTAAGAAATATTTTAACCATGTTTTTATCACATGACTGGATAAAATAAAAGAATGCCGGAAGTTCGAATAAAAAAAATTATCATCGCAAAATAAATCTAAAGAAATGCAACTTTCAACACGTGACTGGATAAAATAAAAGAAATATAAAATGTGATATTTTCTTTAAAAAATAAATGCAGGGCAAATGTTTCTACAATCGTTTGCAATATCTATATCATTAACTCAATAAATCTTTATTTACGGTAAACTTGATTGAATTTAGATAGGATACGCATTGAAATCCCGACTTAGTGGCATATTTATGTAATCGTTTGCAATATCTGTATCATTAATTTAATACTTTTTTTCCCTTTTTCGCTTTCTTTTAAAAAAACATATTTAATATTTTGGCAACATCACCGAATTTTTTTTTTTAATATTTTGGAAGCATAACCGATGGTTAAAACTGACTGATTTATAAAATTAAAGAATATTACTAGGAAAAGGTGTACTTTTAGAACTTTCCGTTCATCATCTTAAAGAAAATATTAATTTCAGGTCAATCAATGCTCGGAATTACTTCAAGGCTAATGAATATGCGATTTAATTGAAAATTTTAGAACGCTTTACTCAGGGCGAACCAGCTGGTCGCCAAAGGCGGCTAGTATTGAATAAGTATCGAAGTTTGGAGAGTGGGAAGTTAATTTAAATGTTACTTTCATCACATGTCAGCTTTTCATATAAATAAATACATTTCCCTAAGTTGTTTTGAATTTTAAAAAGGAATAAGAGCTCATTTTTGATCAATTATTTCAAAAATGATGTAAAAAATATTGTTTGATTTCTTATATTTTTCATGTACAACATTTAAAATGTTGTACATGCAATTGTTTGTAAATTAAGTGTTGTAAATGCAATTTCATGTACAACACTTAAATTATTAAGGTGAACATTTTTAATTTCAAAAATATTCACCATCATATTTAAATTTACCGATATTTTTATTAAAAAAATCCTCATGAATTATGAGAATTTAATTTAAGAAATAGAAAAATAACTATAAACAACTAAAATCTATACACAAATTAGATAAGTAACAACAGAAACTAACATTCATACAGGAAATAAAAAAAGTAACTACAAAGAACTAAAATCCATTCTCGAAATAGAAAGTAAGTAAAAAACAATGTTAAATAATAGTTAAAGTTCAATTCAAATAAAAAAAAGTGATTGTAAATCATTGATGAAATTCTGCAAAAATAGAAAAACCAATTATAAATAGTTTAGATTAGTTTTAAAAAATACTTCAATTCTCTCTTGAAATAATTATGTGAAAAGCATTTGTAGCCTAATAATAAACTCATTTTGTGTAAAAAAAATGTCTGTCCGAGCCTTATTTATGTCTGTATTCTCTATAACATATATTACGTAGCATTTTCAACATTAAGAGAAGAACAACAATAATTCCAATTTTTGTTTCATCTTCATTCGGGTCTTATTTTTGATATCTACCATTTTTTTCCTCTCACCCCACTACTTTTCCATTAGCTTCAAGGCCACTCCTCTGGGAATATATTTTTCAGTTTCTTTTTCCATATCGCGTCTCTTCTGAAGACTTTGTCCATTACTTCTCATCATCTCAGCCAGCATGCCACATCATATATTGATCCAAAGAACAGAAAACTCTTTACACCGAAGTAAACATTTAATCTTAGAAGTGCTTTTATTTTTAACATGAAAGATTTGGAGAGAACGGAAACTTTTATAAACACTCTCTTCTTGAAGTAATCCGTCACAAGTGCCAGAATTCGGCGGCCGAAGAAGCCATAGGTCGGAAAACATGGTATTGTTCTTTCTCAAAAATGCCAGCTTATATTAATAACACTACCATTCTTAACTTTTAACACTCACTTATGAAGAAAAAATTATTTCAGGCAGTTTTATGTATACACGGCATAGAGTTGAAGTGAACTTTTAAAAGAGGATACTTTTCACTATGAAATATTTCATCCTTCAAAGAATTTTTGTCGGATCAGTTATTTACTAACTATTTATGTTATTAAAACTTTTTTATTCTATATTTACTATATTTTTTTAAAACTTTTTTAATGATTTTGATGAGCAGACAAAAAGCATTTGGTAAAAAGTGATACTTACAAATTGGTCAATATTTTTAGTATATTCGCA
>JAPMOQ010055059.1:0-19153 GCA_026543055.1 Argiope trifasciata | reverse complement strand
ACACATCCTTCATATATTCAATTTCGGCTTGCAAAGCTACATCTTGACGCCTTTTACGTTTAGAGTCCAATTGGTCCAAAATCATGAAGATTATCACATATGGAAAAATATTTAGGCAATACCAAAAGTTAAAGTTGCAAAAAATTTGAAAGAAACTCCACAACCAGAAGAGCAAAAGACAAGCAGTAGCTACTATCACCTTCGTCATTTTTAATCGCAAAAAGCACTTTGAAAAATCAAACGTCGTTTTTTAATCGAAGCAAAGCTCAACTTATCTCAGGAAAAGCAAGCAAATAATAAATCGATATATTATTATTCGCATTGTTGCATCTTTGCAATATTGTTACAATGCTTAATTGTTATTTAGCTATTGTTACATTTTAATGGAATACATAAACAGTATTCAACAATGTTACTGAAAGTAACAATTAAGGTTTGTCTATTAAGATCGTAAGAATTGTTGGGATTGTAATATCATATTTTTAGACAAATAAGATTGACAAATTAGATTGTAATATCATATTTTTAGACAAATAACTTGTAAAAAATATTGTTTTTTTTTTAATTAAAACATTTTTACCTTATATATATATAATGATGCAAACAATTCCTCGATAGATAAAAATAAAATAAACTTCGAATCTGTAAAACATACATCCTCGATGTCATACCATTTTACATTAAGTTTTTTCAACTTACTCGTCAACTTCAATGGCCAGCTGTTTGGCGATCATGTTAACAACATTAATTAATCCAATTATTTTCACGGACTTTAAACGATCTATCTTATCAGATCAAATCAAAGTATTATTTCGATACTAAACGTAGACTGTTCTGATCGGTTATCAGAGAGAAAAATTCGTAAGAAAAAGAAAAAAAAAAAGATCGTGCAAAGAGAAAAAAATTGTAAAAAAATATCTGAATTGGTTTGTTTGTGCTAAAATATATCTTACAAAAATTGAAAGCAAATGAGGGTTATTAGTCAGTAATGACTTATTTAAGCATCACGAGTTTTGAAATGAATTAAAAAAATAAATAAATAGAGTCTAAGGTAATGTCTAAGAAATTTTGTATTGATTTTCTTCTATAGAAAATAAAATTGTCGGAATCGATCACCAAAATTCTCTCTTTATCTCATTGTATATATTTGAGTCTGTGTATGTAATAATATTTTAAAATTTAATTTAAACTGGATTAATTTCTTAATTTCTAACTTAGTTTATCCAATATTAACCTTATTCTAGAATATTCTCTTATTTCCTGATCATATTCCGATTTATCTATCTAATTAATTCAACAGACGCTTTGTAAAATTGGTGAATCGACTAAAAGTTTTACTTCCCGACTCATCGAGTGAAATGAAATTACAAAATATCGCTGACTTGACAAAATTCCTTTCTAAATATCTCTCTGTTTCCCTTTTCTGATTGTGTGAAAATCCCTGCCTAAATATCATTGTATTAGTACTGTGAACTAATATGTCCTCTATCAATATAATATTTATACTTCGTGTAAATAAATATCATTGTTGTTTACTACTAAGACCTGCTGATTGTGTTCTCCCCCCATATACCTACTACACAAACGAGCCTGGTGGAAAATCTGTAACAATATAATGAAACCAGTAAAGATGGCTTTTTAAAATGCTAATTTTAATTTATACTAAAATTAAGATAATTATTTCAATTTATATGAAAATTACATAACTTCAATTTGAAATCTTGATATAGGTAAACAATATGTAAAATAATTTTAATTTCCGGATCCAAAATATAAAATTATATTGAATGTTTGTAATTATAATTTTTAATCCCTTTTTTCTCATCCCATTCAAAATGATTTATTATTTTATCATGCAAATCTGATTTGTTATTTTACTGTTAAAACATTTTAAGTCACTATCTCTTCACTTGAGCCTTACAGTTTTATGAAATTACTTTCCTTTGGAGACATAAATTAAGACACCAATTTACTTAATTCCTTTTTTTAAACCAACCTTTATCTACAACTTATCAATAGGAGATGTTGTTAAGAGCCAAATCTATCAAAACCAATTGAATTACAGCATTTGAAATATTTCGCTCTCTCATTTTACAAAAATATAACAACATCGTACAATCTTAACAATGAAACAATGCATGATTTATAATTGTATCTTATTTTTAACAAAATTTTTAGCATTATGAATGCATTAATTAAGACATAAACTTAATAAAAATATTAAACAGGATTATTTAAAAAATATACTAATTTCAAGCTAAATTAGGATTAAATAATTTCAATATAAAACCCTGATATGGGTTTTCAGTATAGAAATATTCTAAATTTTCAGAACTAATGCAAGAAATATATTAAAATATTTGTAATTTTGATGTTTAATCTTTTTCTGCTTTCATTTGGAGGATGGTTTATTACTCTTATTAATTTGAAATGTAAATTACATTTTGAAAAGTAAGGAATAATGAAAGAATTTGTTGCTTTAAGGTGGCATCACTTTCGTTTTTAGTTTGTGAAATTAATTTTTATTAAATAAGCCTATTCTATAATGCTGTTATTGCACTTCTATATCACTTGAAGTTTTGCATTGAAATTTACGATAACTGTTGAGAATTAATACCAGAATTTTAATAATCAGGATGGCACCTTATACTTTTGATAACTAAATCCTTTTACTTAGACTTCCAATTACATTCTTAATTAAAAACTGTATAAAAAAGACAATCTATAGAAGAAAATGCAAAGGTGAAAAGCACAATTACTAAAATCGACAATCGTCCTTCAAGTTCTAATTGGCTCGATGAATAAAACGTCACCTACAAACTTAAAGGTCGAAATTTTATGCAAGTGAAAAAATGTGACATAAAACTTTGATTTGTTATAAAAAATTCATTTTCATATAATTAGATGGGATTTCCAGAATATTTATAACATTGAAAATTAATTTAGGGAATAATAGAAAAACCGTGTAATTCTTTGTATGTTTCAACTGCATATGGCTTGCTGATTAATAACAAAAGTCTCACATTTTACACTGTTTCAATATTGTAAAATCTTATTTCCCTATTTTACAATATTACACAATATGGTACTTAAGTCTCACCGTAGCGATTAATTTGGGCGGGAATCGAACTCGTGACTTAAGGCCTTATCACACGGCAAAATACCGTCAGACTTTCCGTGAGCAAGCTCCCTTTTCTACCCTCAAGAACTGGTCAAGCAAGTTTTTGATGATCGACAATTTTTTCGAACATGTTCGAAATCACTGTCGAAATTTTGGATTCTGACGAAATTTAACCAATCATATGGAACTTCAATAGTGACGTAGTGCGCCAAGAACGCCGCGATTGACGCCAACTTCTTTGTAAACAGTAATTAGCAAATTCCATCCTTAGCAATGTTTTTTTTATCAAATTCCTCCGTCTTTGGAGTAAAAAGTAGTTTGATTATTTCTGCCACTTTTTACCTCGATTTCAATTAATCAACATCGTGTTTTTAGTGCTCTTAAAATTTAAAAATGGCAAGAAGATGTGTTTGGTCAACTGAGAAAGAGTCGGCTTTCATTCATCTTGTTCATGAGAAGCCGGCTCTATGGGATCCATTAGATCTATATTATATGAAAAAAACTTTTAAAAGGACTTTGTACGATTTAATACGAATCGAGATGATTCGAAGATGGCCCGAGGATGAGGACCTCATAACATCAGGTAGGTGAAGTATTCTGTTTCTGGGTATGATGTGATCAAAAAATGTTTTATGTGAATTCATTTTATGATATGTAGAAAGACGGCATTTAATAAATTTTTAAAATTCTTTTTAAAGTATGTACAAAAAATTCTTAATAATTTTTTGTGTTTGTATATATAAAACATATTATAAATATTAATCTCTTCTGCTGAATTATTTTATCTTCCATTTCTTTTAATCCCAGCTGAAATATGAAACACATAAAGAAGTTCATTAATTGTTTTAAATGTTGGGATGCAATTTATTAACTATATTGATCCATGTATAGGTTATATAATTGTGTTATTCATTATATTAGACAAGATGGCTAATGTGGCGAGTTAGCTCTTAACTTATGACTTTCTTATTCATTATTAATTTCTATTTGTGATTGTTTTTCACTTATTTAATTGTGTATTAACATGCAGCAGTATTTCCTTACCAGTACAGCCAATATATTAATGAAACTAAAATTAAAATTTTTGACAATTTATTCTACATTCATTTACAAGTCAAATTATACAAAATTAAATTTTGTATTGTGATTTTTTTTTTCTCCTTTTGCATTATTGATGTTTTCTACATTAAGTGACATTATTATAATGCATGCACTCACATATTTATATAATGAAGTATATGTGTTTAATACTAAATTCTTTTTTATTCCAGAAATAATTCGCAAGAAATTCTGCATGTTGCGAACATATTTTCAGAGGGAAAAAAAAAGACAAAGTTGCCTTCAGGCTCAATGGCCCTAGATATTGCACCAAAATGGGTACATTATCAAAGAATCCTGTTCCTGTGAGACACCATCGAAGCTGGCTCATCTGAATCCAATTTGGATGAGCCCTTCACAAATGAAATTTGATGTTTTGAACCAATGGTATATTTTACAAAAATGTTTTTAATTCTTATATCATGCTTTTATTTAGTTGGTTATAACTTATATGTTATTAGTTATATTTATATTAGTGTTATTAGCTATGAATAACTTATCTGTATATTTAGTTATAATTAGGCTTAATCATTTACTTTTAAGTTTTAAAACTGAATGATAAAAAAGCTGGTCAAGAGATGAATTGAAATAAAATGTATAACTAAATAACACCTAATGTAATTGAATTTTATTAAATACATCATTGGTGATCATATCATTAATTCACTATATACCATTCATTCAATCAATTATTATTAGAGAAGGGTCTGGCATCTAATCTCTTGAAGGATTTGGGTAGTACTTTTATTCTTAGTACGGGCATTTTTATGCCTACTTAAATGTATTCTTTGATTAATACTTCAATGCATATTGAAAATATTATTCTTTATAGATTTCTGTGGAAGAGGAAAGCTTCCGGCTGAAGAGTGTGGATGTGGAATGCATTCTAGAGGCTTCCTTAAGCACACAAGTGAAAAGGTCTGCAATGCCAGGAACTTCTAATCAAGGTCCTCCTCCCAAAAGACGCCGCCTGACTAATGTGGGGGAAGAGGTATTGAAAATGGTGTCGGCGGAATTATAAAAAAAAGTGAAGCTTCAGAATCTGTTTCCCATGTTGTGGGACAACATGTTGTCTGCACTTTAAAAAAACTGGCACCAGCGTATGGGGAACAGTTCATACGAAGAATATTCGAACTTGTTATGGAATTTGGAGAACTCCAACCGGATATTTATTCATGAATAAAAAATCATTGCTGTGAATTGTTTTCTTTTTGTGAATTTATTTGATCATATCGAATCTTTGGATAATTGTAATTTCTTAAATAGCTCATTAACTGCTTTTATATAATTTTAAAATTTAGTTAATGTTAATAAGGATTAATTCTGTTTTCTAACCTTAAACTGATGATCATATAGTATAAAAAAATTAAATCACCTTTCATATGATTAACAATAAAATTTAGGCTTCTTTTTTCTTTTAAATTAGCAAATAACCATTTAATTTGGGATTATGCATCCTTAATAGATATATATTTTATATTATACTTTTCTAAATAATAAACACTTTTAAGGCACTTAAAAGTGTTCAAATTTTAGAACTTTGCATGATGCTATGCACCCTGTTAAGTTTAATTAAGGAAACACACACCAAATTTTTTCAATATGCTTTTGTTTTAAATTTAATGTCAATAAGATAGGATTAATTAATTGAATTTATAAAATACTAACACAAATACAATATAAAATGTTTTTGCTTGTTAAAGATTAACAACAAAAATATTTAACATAGCAAAAGAAAAGCAATGGAATTTTTAATTACCATTACAACCAGTTGAATGGGACAATAAATGACATTATATGAAATGAAAAAGACACTCAAAGGAAACTCATTTTTAAATTTGATAAAAGTACAACTTATCTCATTTTACAATCCATTTCATATTCATTATATTAAGAACTCTAAAGATTAAATTTGAAGCATAACTTACAATTAATTCAATAACTTTTTAGCTGAAAATAAATGTCAACAGAAGTAGCAATTTCTAAATGCAATGGAATTTCATTGCACAAACTTAATAATTTAGCTGCAAGTTCCAAAAGAGCATTCTCCACATTTTCACAGTAATTGAATTTTACTTTTTATATAAAACTTTAGTTAGTGTTTTCAATGTAATGATTGTTTTAAAATTAGTTTAATACTGCTTTATTCTTTTCTATACCATTTAGACAAATGGCTATGGCAGTGTTTTATGAAAAATTAGATGTTTTCTTGTATATATTATTTAAATGTTGAATTTTACGAATATAGTTTCTTTTAAATAATTATTACTCTGAAATAAGTCAACAATTTAAAGCTTACTAATAAAATTATTATACTTTTCTTATGTAATTATTATTAATATTGTGACTGAAATTTTTTCAATTTGTATATATAGAATAAATTATAACTATTTCAAATTATATAAAAGGGATAGATACCATTTTCAAAATCTATACAATTTATATATCAATTAATTCATTTTAATTTGTAGTAATCATTAAAAAACAAGGAAGCAAAATCACATCTTAATAATTTTTATTTGCACATTACAAAAAATATAGATAAAATACATCCACAAATATAGGGAGATACCATTGACAGAAGATACTCAAATGATGCTGTGTCCATTCTCAACCATCTTCTATAACCTTCAGCATCCTAAATTGAAAAATACAACTCATATTTTTTAAAATGAACAACTTTAAGATAATTATCCATACATAGATTTATTATATGTAACATTCTTCTTAATGATTGAATGTTTGGAACATTTCAAAAATGTCAACTCTGCTCATTGATACAAATTGTATTAATAATTAATAATTTAAATTCCTTAAAAGTAAATAACCAATAGACAAATATGGAATGCATATCTTAAGTATTGCATTTAAATAAATTTAAAAAGTACTCAAATAAGCAAGGATAATGCTTTTCCTAAGCAAAGATAATAATAGAAATTCTTTATATCTGCATCATCTTGTTACGAAACATTTTACTTAAAAAATGCAAGCTAATTTTTTGCTTACCTCCAAAGCTAATTCTCTCATTAAATTTTCCAAGCAGCCTTCCTGTATGCGTCTAAGCAGCCACTTCCACGACCACAATCTTCTTTGGGATTTCTCTTTTTCTCTTAGCACTGTTCCCAGGATGATGCATAATAATGCAGGCTCATTGATATCCATTTTACTCGGAGCATCCACGAGTTATGAAATGAAAAACTGCAAACATTCACTTAATGGAAGTAATGAATAAAGATCGATAAATACGCCAACTTATTCACCTGCTTTTCTAGGTTTACCAGACAGCAAATGCTCAAGTGACGTCACTTTCGTCAGAGAAAGTGACGATGTATTTGACCGTGTGATAAGGCCTTTATGGGTTCGTAGCTGAGTAACATAACCACGAGACAAAAATGATCACTTATGTCCAGTTGTTATTACTGGCTTATTAAGATACCACCACAATACTCCTCAACTAGTGAGTCCACTGAGTGACTAGCAATATTGCCATTACCGCACAAAGAAAGTTTACCATGTACTCAGTGGCCGAATGGTCAAAGCAAGCAATCAAAACCCAGAGTTTGCAGGTTCGATGGGACGAGGAAAATGGGAGGAAAGGTGTACCCCAGCTCCTCAGGAATGTGTACCAAAATTCACTTTTTCTTATTGACCAATCCCGGCTCGCGAATGTACCCCGCTACATGTGATTGGCTATCGTGCAAACGTAATGGATTGTGTTTGTTTACATTTCGGATATAAGCAATGAACATATATCAGAACTACTCTGATTAATCTTTAAATTATTGTCATACCACGTTAAAAATAATGGTTTGAATTTACACAAAAATATAAAAGAATTTCGTAGCAAGTGTTGATATATGTAGGATAGTAATCATAAAAATATAGTTCTTTTTATCACGTAGATAATGTTAATCTATTTACAATTACTTACAAATTTTAGTAACATGTGGGATGATTATGATTTAAAGTACATTTGTACCAATAGGTATTAAATTTTGATAAAGGATTTTTTGAATTTATTTAAAATATTTTATTTTTTTTAGTGATTTTTTTCATGTGAAACATGCAAAGAATGCTTTTTATTAATATCATGTTTTCACAAGTATTGAGTGATCATTTTTGATAATGATCTTCATATTTAACTATCAGAACTTTATTGCTGAAAATATCCATATTTCCTCGATTTTACTTTCATCTCTTTACCCTTTTTTTGACCCTTGTTTCAATAACACTTAATTCCCTTAAGTCTAACTAATTGTTGACATTCTTGTTAAATACTAATTTTACCTAATTGCTGCATGACAAGACTTAATAAGCATTACCCGTTTTTTCAAAATTATTTATTTATTTTGAATTCAAAGGAAATATGTAGGGGAAAAAATACTCATATATTGAACACATTCAAAGCAAAAACTTTGATTTTAAAAATAAAAAATCAAGACTTTTTTTTTACTTTTTAAAATCAACTACATAGACTCAGACATTGATTTCTATTATACAGCAATTGCAGCAGAATTAGTCAAGCAAATGTCTTTCCCAAACTTTAATGGCAAGACAATTTCTGCAATTCTTAATAGCAATTCTTTCAGTATAAATTATCAAGATCAAGCAACTCATATACATGTGAATTTACATTGAAATATTTCAATACCATCTGCTTTTACTTTATTTAATATTAAAATTTTAAAATATTTCCAAATTTCAGTAAAAGGCATATTTCAAATAACATGTCTTTATTTTATTCAATATTTTGCATTATATATATAATGCAATTTTAAATAGTCATTTTATATTTCTTCAAAAGCAAAATTTTTCAACATATTTTTCTTTTTTTCTCCCATTTGGTTTGAATTAGTGATTTCAATAATTTGTGTATCCAATACAAAAAATTTCATTTTCCATGAAGGTAAAATATGCCAATAAATAGAATACTTTTTTTCTTGTGAACATGAATATTTTGAAATCCTTTTATAGAGAGCTTTATACAGATGTATGAGGCCTCATATAATGCACTTTGAAATTTAATACAATGATTTAATCGTTAAAGATGCATAAATTATCATTGTAAAGTATTAAAATGCATACATGTAACATTTTTTTTAAAGGATTGAGAATTATGTATATTTAAAGTAAACTATACTATAGTTTCATACAAGCATATCAAATAGTACTCTGTTCCTAGTTATTTGTTTTAAATATAAGTAATTAAATACAGCATTCAGCAACTGTTTTTGTTGATTATTATTTCCATATCAAATGAACGTTTTAAAATTTTAGTTCTTAAAATATCTCTAGTTTTATCTAAATCTTGTCCTAGTTTTATATTAATCTTCAGTTTCTAAATCTTTACATTGCATTGTAATTTCATCTCTATACATACTACAGTGAAGCAAAAAAGAGTAATATTTGATTTTCAATTTACTTAGGGTGCATAGCGTCATGGAAAGAGCTTAAATTTGAAAAGCACCATTTTAAGCACCTTAAAAGTGCTTAATTTTGAGAAAAGGTCCTTAAAAAGGGCTTAGTTTTCTCGCGAAAACGAAGAAAGCATCCCCTCCCCCTGCAAACTGAATATGAAAAACTTTTGTTTGCTTGAATGTAATTTTTAAAAATAATTTTTGAGAAATTAGTTTTGGATACCAAAAAAATATATAAGAAAGATTTTTTATTATAATTTAATTCAAAATGATATCGTTCTCCGTTTCGGTCGTTCCGAATTTCGTTATTCTCCGAATCATAGAATCACACTGTTCTGCAGCTGTTAAAATTGTAATAAGAGAAAGGGGGAATGCTTCCTTTGCTTTTATTTATACTTTAACAAAATTTTAGACTGTTTATGGAATGAAATTCTTCATTTGATAAGTTTCGTTAAATTTTAATACAATGCCATATTTGTCTCGCTCTGGCGCTTTTTTTTAAATGCTTCAATAGGCATTTTTACTTTCTCAACAGAAAATGTAGAGAAATTATTATAAGCGTCAAAATAATTCGAAATTGAGAATTTATGAATCTCTACGTTTCATACCTCTTTGAGTTTGAAAACAAATTTTCGAAAAATGTCTGTCAGCGATAAAGATGAAAGAAAATTGATAAATAAATAAAAATAAAAACCCCGCTTTGAGCTAGATAGATGAAATTTGGTAAACGGTCTTCACATCAAACCTGTATATTTCAATCACATTTTCAGCAACATCCGTTTAGAGGGCATCTGTTTGTTTTTCTGACTCTTAGAATATAAATTAACAGAATAAGTACAAACCGAAGAGAGCAAGATAGTTAAAGTTTAGTGCACAGATTCAGTATCTATTGCATAAACATCTGTCAAATTTTGAGTCAAATTCAACAAGGCATTCGACACATATCCGTCTTTACTTTCTGAAATATGTTAATGCAATAACTCATAAATATAGCAAATTTGGTATGTAATATAATGATTATAAATGTTGTTCTGAGTCAAATTTTTTCTTAAATCAATTGGAAAGGACGCGCCTAAAATCGAAATTTGCTATTCCGATACTTTTAAGCGTATGCTGGAAATTAATCCTAAAATATTTGCCAATATATATATATATATATATATATATATATAGTAAGAATTTTGGCTTATAGATTAAAAAGCATGTTTTCATTAAATTTCAGTTACGTTAAACGTTGAAAAAAGACCTTTACTGCACTTCAGTAACAAGAAACGATAATAAACCACCCTAACCATGTTGGATTTTAATTGCTTATATAAAAATCGAATACAAAATTTGTGGTCATGCTGAGTTTCTACATCTTTATGGCATATTCAGAAATGATGTAACTATCGGATATTTTATTTTTATTTTAAGAAATATTGAATAGCTCACTTATCTTTATTGTTAATCGTATGAAATTGACTTAATTTCTTTTTTCTCATTTTTATGATCATTTCTATTCTTTTGACTAATCCAAAAAGGTATAATTTTACTAGAGAAGATTTTGTACGAATACAGAAATAAATATCAAAATTTAGAAAACTAATATTTAAAATTAATTTGTAAGAATTTTTTTAATAAAAATTATGCATTATTATAAAATTTCATATTTACAATATAATATGTATTATATTTAGAAATATATTTATATGATTATATTTAGAAAATACGCATTTTACGTATGCATATTTTTACAAAGGTGCTTCAATTTTAGGGCTAAAGTGGTTAAAAGACTTACTTTTTTGCAGAAGTTTACCACTACACACCCCGTACTATTATGATAAAATTTGTTTTTAAATTACAATAGTTTTCTGCCAAATGAGATACCGAAATTCTTTCTCTTGAAACAGCAAACAATAAATGCGTTATTTCATTTTCTGGAAATATTTAATTTAAGCAATATTAATAAATAAATATGTTGTAAATAATTCTGGTTCATCGTAAACTGATTTTATGGAAATATATCCGATATCATTTATTCAAAAAACAAATACTTTAAACTAGGGAAATAGTTGGAGTTATTCCCATGAAATTGCTGATTTTAATGAGTAATTGATATGCTATTCATATACTACAGTTTTAAATTTATTTTGCATTCAAAACATTTCAACCCCCTCCCCCCAAAAAGAAGAAAAAAGAAATTTGTTCTACCTGCCTGTATGCCTCTACTGGCCCCTCAGCGGCTCACCTACTATAAGTGAGTACGGGTGTCCCAATCCCGAGGTACCCAGGGATCTTTACTCAATTTATGTTTACTCTCCTCTACGCCTCCTGCTTTCTGCTTAATCCTTCTATCTCTCTAGGGTAGGCGAGGGAGCTCTCCATGAGAAGCTGCCGCCGCTCTGTTTACTTCCTGCTTCTCATGGACAGCAAATACCCCCACGTGTTTGCCGTGCTTGGCGACCCATTAGACGAGTGGTGCACTGCTGTCCCCAGTTTATCAATCGGCTGGTAACTAATCACCTGAGTGGTTAGTCTGCTAGGGATCAATTGAAAGGGTCATTCTTTGAGGCTTGGAGTTAAGGGTGGTCAACGTTCCTGGAGGTGATCCTGAGAGTATAGATTCCGGCTAGCACTAAGGCAAGTGCCGAGGCTGGGAAATTCCAGAGCCGGTTACTGCCTTCCCTTGTTGGGCTCCGTGGTGGATGGTGCTGTCGGGACCAGAATTACTCTGATGTTGTGTATGGGTAAAGCTAAGAAATTTCCCTTCAGTGGGCGTCAAAGTGAACAAAAAATTTTGCACGAGAGTTTTGATACTTTTTTCATTGTTAAACGAAAATCTTCATCTAACGAGACATTCCATACAGTTTAACCATTTTTAGTAGAAAAAGCCATGTCTGAAAATCTCGGGGAAGTGCATTCAATGCGGAAACTTCGTTCTGGCGACTTGCTTGTCGAAGTCAGTACTCGAAAGCAAGCCCAGACTATATTGGAAATAAATAATTTTGGTTCTATTCCTGTTACCGTCAGTGCACATAACTTTTCTAGAGGAGTTATTTCGTGTGGCGAATTGTTTCATACACCAATAGAGGAAATCACTGAAAAACTTCAAAGCCAAGGAGTAACTAATGTCCGGCGTATTACTATATGAAAAGGCGGACAAATTCTTGACACTAAGCATTTAGTGCTCACATTTCATGCCTCCTGAATACCAGATTCTGTAAAAGTAATTTCCAATTTCTACATGAAATTGGGTGTCCGCCATTACATTCCGAATCCCCTAAGGTGTTTTAAATGCCAACGTTTAGGTCATTCTAAAGCTTCCTGCCGCGGGACTCTTACTTGTGCCCGTTGGGCGGGAGTGGACCATGATAGTTCTGCTTGTACTGCGGTTGAAAAGTGCTAAAATTGCCAAGATCTTCATGCTTCCTTTTCTCGTACGTGTCCCTCTTGGATATTTGAAAAGGAAGTCATCTCTGAAAAAGTTATGAAGCAAATAAATTACGCAGAAAAAAGCGAAATGTCAAAGCCCGTTCAACGGCACCTGGAATTAGATATGCCAGCGCGGTGCAGAAAATGGTTCAAGTAAAAAGTACTCAAGTGACCCCTGTTGTCTTACCTTCAGTTTCTGTTGCATTTCAAGCCTCATATATTCCTTCTGAAACTTGCTCTAAACTTTCTGAAGTCTTTCTAAATTCGTTTTCAAATAACGCTGCTAAAAAACTAAGTTTATCTAAATCTAGTTCCCCAGATTGTTCTGATCAACCGGACTTTTCTACATTTAAGACTGTTCAAAACAGGAAAGAACTGAAAAAAGATTCTAAACTTAATAGAAGTTATTTGCCCAAAAGTATGGACAAAGCATCAAAATTTCATAAAACTGTACATAGTGCAGTAGCATCCAAACTCAATTCAGATAATAAGAGCAGTTCTAAGTTTTGGAAAACGTGCCCCCAACAAATTTCAAACACTGTTTCGAAAGAGGCCAGCCCGTCCTCTAAATCCCTAAAGAATGAAATCCCAGTTACTGATGAAAATATCTCTCATGTTCCTAATATTCCTAATGATAAAGCTGAAGTTTTGGAAACGGATGAGGGAATGAGTACTTCGAGTGCTCCGGAAGACATTCTTGAATACAACATTAGTGAGGAGTTAGAGGAGACATCTTCAGATGTCAGTACACCCACTCCCCCTACTCCTAAAACAACAAAACAAAAACTTAAATATATTATTCCGACGAAGTATAAAAATGTTTAATTTTTGCTTGTCTGTTCCTACTATGTTTTCACCTTTTATTGTAACAAATTGCTACTTAATGTTCGAAATATAAAGTTCTTTGCCATCTTTGCAAATTTTAGTCTTTGCATTTTAATCTTCGGGAAAAAAATAACTCTCGTTTTAAATGTTTCTTCATATTTGTCTGTAGTTTTATTTGCTTGGATTCTGAATTTTACTTCAGTGTTAATGAAAATTTTTAACTTTTACATTCGTGTTTTTACATCAATTACTGTAACTTTAAAATTCAATTGCATTACAACTTCAAGTTTTATATAATACCATAACGGTCTATAATACTAAAACGGTATATAATACTATATAATACTAAAACGGTCTTCGAATGCCTATTAAACCCTCAAAGGGTCGTCTTTCTTTTACTCTCCTTAAAAATATCTATATAAATAGTTTTTAAAATAAAATTTCCTTAATCTAAAATAGTAAAAATTTTTATTGCAGATCACTTTCTTAAGTTTGGTATATCGCATTAGCAAATTAAATTTTCGAAGAATTCGGCCCAACATAAGTTTTAAAAGTGGAATTTTTTAAAGACAAACTAAATAATATTTAATTACAGATTTGATATATTTATTTTAAATTATTAAGCAGTTATTTTAATTATGGAACAACAAAATATAAAACTTAAGATAGAACTTTGCTCAAAAATAAATAACGAATTGCTAGAATAATGTTCTAAAATTAATATCATAAATAATAAATATAATTAATTTTGTGTGGCTTTTGTGCACTAAGCAACAGTACAAAATTAAACTAATGGAAATACAAAAAAAAAAAAAAAATCTAGAGGGTATTAAGTAGTTGTTTATTTAATAAAAATGTCATAGGCACTGCAGAATAGTATTCAGACAATCAACATATATTCTGCTGAAGGCATTTTTCATTAAAATGAGCTTTTTTTTTAACACAAATAAAAACAATGCAAGTAACATAAATCACCATGTGATTGACTTCTTAAAAATAAAAATTGCTCAATATTTCAATGACAAGCTGTTTCTTTCATCATTTAGATAAAAACAGTTTGTTATCAATATTAGGTTGATATAAATTACTTGCATAAAAAAATTCATTCAATTATTAATTACTCAGATTCGTTATGCATTTAAAAAAAACTTGTAAACACTATAATGAAAATACAAAATCTGCCTCATTTCTTAAAAATGAAAATGAGTTTTTCAAATTTAATTGTATAGAGTTATCCATATCCAATATATTTAATTCACATATACACAAAGTGAATGTATTAAGACAGGCTTCAAATTAAATTTGGTCAGGAAAAACTAGTCTGAAAATAGTGTTTACATATTATGAGAGACTTCCTTTTTTTTCTTTAGAATTTTAAAAGTTTAATTAATTTTATTTCAATAAATATGGTACTCATTCTTTCTTACATTTATATTAACTATGTAAAGAGAAATCATTTAACAAATAAAAGAGAAATTATTAAAAATCTGCGATTTACAAAAAGTAATAATGTAGCATATTCTTATGGTTTTGTTTCACTTCCGTGAGAAGATTTAACACAAAGAAAAAATCAATCTCAGCAATACCTTTGTGCAGTTTTTTTAGTGATGAAATATCCAGACAATGAATAGATAATATAACATAAACTTCTATATATATTTTAACCATCTGCAAGAAAATTTTTATTCAGATATCTACGCCCCCCCCCAACAATAATGTGCACTAAACAAATGAAATACAATTCTTTTCATATTCTCCATTTTCATTTTTATATACATTACAGCAACAGTATCGAAAATGTTCCATTTCTTAGCTGTCACTTACTGCTTTATTTCTTGAATGGATTTATCCTGATGCTAGATTTTTTTTCATAAAGGAACTTCCTAAAAGTTAAAAGCTTAAAAAGAAAGCCAGAAATTTCTGGACAATCTTTCCAGCTAAACCATTGGGAATTTGTTCCTTTATTTTAAAGCAGGAGAAAATAAATAAATTGTAATATATACAACATAACTTGCAATGTAAAAAGTAATTTTTTTTTAAATAAAGATATATATTATTTTGGTAATGATAATGCAAATTCAAATTACATTTACTGAATGACAAACAACATTTAATAAATAAACCCATTAATATGAGACAAGAACAACTTAGTGTAACACAATATATTTATATTAAAAGTCATTTTTAGTATATTGCTCCCATCATACGCTTTTTTTCCCTCCTGTTTTGAATATATGATTAACTTAATTTTTGAATTTAATCACTAACCTTTTCTTGATACCTTCAAAGGTGCTCCATTTCCAAAATTATTTATTTTCACTGAGATTAGCAATCATAATTTGCATTAAATCTTCTGAGAAACTAATAATAAAAGAATTTCCTAAAAGTTAAACTTAAGAGAAAGCTAAAAAATATTTAGACAATCACTTAAAATTAACCATTGGGAATTATTTGTTTAAGGTGATTAAATTTAGAAGGAATAATTCCCATTAAGTAAGATTAGCAATTAATCAAATTATTTTTACACTAATATCAAAATTAAAATTTTTATAACAAAAGACTTAAAATTTTAAGTGTTTAGTAATCTGCTCAAACATTAGGGCTCTAAATGAAAGTATGTCAAAATCCTGAGTTAAAGAAAATTTATTCAATTTTTGATGTGCATAAAAACTTATATAGACTCCACAATTAAAATCATCAGTTTGTTTTATATGAGAAGGAAAAACTATCTGCCAGTGACTTTCTGAATTAAGCAATTTATTTAAAATCCCAGACCACTTCCTAATCAAAACTGCAGTATTATTATCTGGTCTGCCACCAAGTGGATCAAAATATTCAAATATTTTAAGTTTAATATTAACAATAATCAGAGTCCAATGGCAATTTAAATTGATAGGAATAATTAATAAATCTAGATTTGGTAACTCTTGAATCCAAGAAAATTTAAGAATATCCTTCTGATTAAAAATTAAAACTGACTGCAGGGATTCTACTGCTTTACAATTTTTGAATTTCTCAGTTAACAGGAATAGAAAGGCATCAATAACAGAATCATAAATCCAACCTTTTTTAAAGCTTGGTGACACAGATTTTAGATAATTTTCTTCTTCCAGAGTAACAAAAGGATCTAAAGATTTCAATACATAAAAAGAAAGATTGATATTATTAATAGTTGCTATTGTTGCAGTAGGATTATCTACATTCATCTTATTAAATTTATTGAATATATTAAGACTAGTACATACAGATTTTTCTCTAACAGCATAAGCTTTTAAAGGTGTAATTTCTTTTTTATGATCATCAGGATCATTACTACTTTTTTCATCACAACTAAAACATTTAGATATTTCACCGGTAGGATAAGATTGTAATGGTGTAATCGGCTCTATAATACTGTTTGGTTCATCAATATTACTTTCATTTAATCTTTGTCGTTTCCCTCTTTTTTCACGAAATGATTGTTTCCTCTTATGTCTTTGAGAAGTTTTAAAAAATTTAATCTGCGGAGGAATTTTTTGATTGGGAGCAACATACACTTGAGGCGTGACAGGAGCAAGATCATTTTTATGATTGACAACTCCACGCATACCAGATACTAAAGTATTTAAACAATTTACTACATTAGTTAGCATAGTTTCCTGAATACGAGGAATTTTAATTAATTCCAAAATCTCAGAGCATAGTTTTTTACATTCAGCTTCTTTTGTGTTAAAACATTCAGACGAAACACTATCTTTCAATTCCGAATTTAAGATTTGAGGGTCAATTCCTTGTACATTTCTTTCATTTTGAACAGCATAAAAATCATCTGTTATACATGTTTTTATTTCAGAATATAATAAATGTACTTTATGAATATGCTTGCAAAGATTACTATTGTCATCACAAGAACAAGCATACAAATGACTACATAGTACTGCACAGTTAATATCGGCGCATTTAAAACAGCAATGATCTAATAAAAGACAAACATCTGTAATTTTTTTAACTGAGTATACTATTCCCTTTTTTGTCTGCGAATTTACTAACCATTGATCATCATGTTTAACTATGTCATTATTGGGAATTTTCACTCCCATTTCATGCTTTTCTTTAATAGTTTTATTGAATTTTGAATTTAATGGAACATTATTTGCAACATTAGAAGAATACTTTAAAAACCTATCTGTTTCCATCTTTAAAAGAGTTGAAATTAGCTCATCTATGCGCCTATTGAATTTACGTTCAAAATATACAGTTTTTAATTGATTGTGAAATGATTCACAATAATTATTTGTATTGGTATCACCATGTGGAAACTGCCTATAGCAGGTAGCCCATAACTCTTTTCTAGCAGAATAGTTTTTAAAAAAATAATCAATAAAATTTTTGCATTCATTTAAATATTTGCTAATGAAAATTGAGACTTTATTTTCAAAATCCTCTAAAGACTTTTCATGCATTATATTTAATAATTCATACGATATCTTCATACGGAGATATTTATCATGGACTTTAATAGTCAATTGCCTTTTCCAAGAACGGTAAACATGCCACTGACACAATAGATGCTTGATATCGGGACCAAATACAGAATTAAAAGCATTAAATGTAAAACCATCATCAGTCATGACCGTATTCACTTTCAAATTAGGAATTCGGCGATGTAAACTGGAGAATAAAGCCACCAATGTCCGAAAACCTAAATCATTGGTAATAAAATGTGCGACAGGATATCCCTGACCATACTCATCCTGCACATGCAATGAAAGAAGAAAAAAATCATAATGGTTTGTACCATGGGTAGCATCAATGCAAAGGATTTTATGGGAGTGTTTCATAAGCATATCTTTTTGAGCTTCAGTTTGAAAACCTAATGCAAAAGAATTTTCACAATTTGGTAAGCTATCCAAATAAGAAGGTCCAAAGATAGTATCCGACTTTTGTAATTTGAAAATTAAAATGGGATTATATTTTTCATTTTTTAATTTCTCCACAGTACAGAAAACAGACATGGCATCATTAATTGGCTTTAATGTATTACGTAGATGCCTTGAATAAGATTGTATAGTCTTTCGAGAAATAAAAACTTCTTTGGTTGGACAGAAATTTCTTTTATCACGACAGCCTGCATCACCACGAATTAAGCTTACAATTTTCGAAACAGGAAATGATAGCAATAAATAAGACTTGATTAAATTACGTGTACTCTCTTTTAGCTGGTGGTATCTTGTATTCTCATACCCAATATGATGATTGTGAACTGGATAATATGTTACTGACACTAAATTTTTTTGTT
>JAPMOQ010055057.1:144954-247222 GCA_026543055.1 Argiope trifasciata | reverse complement strand
TAAACATCCTCCTCAACACACTGGGTCTTTATTTAATAACAAAAGTTTGATTCATATGAATAAAAGCATGGAATGCAGAAGAAATAATTTTAAATATTTATTATATTAAAATTAAATTTTAATCTAATACATCATTTAAATTTCTCAATACAGTATCAAATTAATGCTTCCGAATTAAAAAGGAAGAACTCGACGTCAATTAGTCTAAAATTGAAGGCAGGCGATAAAAACGTGCCTATTAAAAAATAACAAGATTTTTAAAAATTAATAATAGGATGCACTCTTAAAAACATTTGCTTCATCTGTTTTCAACAGTATGATAAAATCTTGGCAGATGCATAACTTACAAATTTGAAGCAGATGTAATTAACAATTTGTTGCCAGAAGAATTACACATTACTCTTCAAAAGTTCAGGAATTCTACTTTCTAACATAGAAAATAGTTTGATCGGGCCTCACAAGAAAGTACTTTGCAAACTAAACGTTGTTATAATATCTTTATTAAAACATTTTTGAAAGATTTAGCCAATTTAGAATGAAAAGAATGATTATTGCTATAGCTTTTCAACTACAAAAATATATTAACATCTGCAACAAGATTAAATAATAATTTTTATAAAAATATCAATCCTTTTCACAATCGTATTCAGCTTGGGCTTTGACAGTAAAAATTTTTACAATCGATAGAGATTTAAATGCCTTTAAATTAAAAGTGCTTAAAGTTTCTGAGCTATAGTTTTGGTAAGTAAAAAGAATTATTTGATAAATATACCAATATGGAAAAGAATGTTAATTATAGCAAGAATATTTTCGTTGAACAAGAAATCGAATTCTAAATGAATAGAAAACTACTTCCGAGCTCATATTATTTATTCATTAACATAAAGAAAAACCAATTATAAACGAAAGAAATTGCTTTAATCCAAAAGCAAATTCAAAACAATGAAAAGTATTGAAAATTGTGTGTGTAACCTCATGATCTCAATCTCAAAAACAAAAGTATATCGAATTCATGCCGAACCAGAACTTCCAAAAAACAAAACACCGTCACAATAAGTCATCGTTTCTGATACCACCAACCAAAATCATTTTTCAGAGAGTAAGATTGAAGCATCCTAAACAAATCATAATTCAGACCCTAAATTTAAGCGTATAAACTACTTCAAAAAGTTTTTTAATACGAAGCCTTTTTACAAACATAAATTTTAATAAAAAGCTTAGGGCCGCTGTAGCCTGGTTGGTAGAGCGTCAGTCTCGCAACCGAAAGGTCGCGGGTTCTGTCCTCGTCTCGGCCAAAAACCGCCGTGTCGGCTAATGGCAGTTGGGGCACGTTAAATATGTCGAAACGGCAAAGTCTTCCAAATTCCCATAAGAAAACGATACCTCTGGGGGTACTGAATCAGGGATGATAATTCTGATTTGGATATAAATTCTGACTTGCGGATGGATAAATGAGTGTATGAATGAGTTCGACCGCCCCCTAAAAAGGGTTGTGTCGTGTGTGTGAGCTACAAGTCAGACTTCTGCCCTCTGGGTGCTCTGGGGTCTTTACCCTCAGAAGCTACTGCACCCCCTTTCCGTGAAAAACACGGAGACGACAAAAAAAAAGCTTTATAATGAATATTTTATTGGATTGTTCTTATATATCAACAATTTAGTGAGGTAGAAAATTTATTCTTCTGTAAACAAACTAATTTATTGTTCTGAGTTTTTTTCCCGATAGATTTCAATCTTAATCTAACGTAGCATTATTTTAACGAATAAAACTAAAAAATAACTTAAAGGAAGCAGTGTGACAATATTCTTGAAAAAATTAAAATATCAATCGATGAATACAAAACCAAGGCAATTTTTAAAAGATAAATCAAATAAGGAAGAAACTATTTCGATATTATATATCAAATCAGTTCACGTAGATCTTCGAATAATAAATCTAAAATTATTAAACTCGAAAAAAAATAGTGCAAGAAAAAAATGTCCCAGACTATGAAAATACTCATTCAATAGTGCAGTGCAGATACAAGAGTTTTTGAAACAAGATTTTGTTTCAATCCCAAATTTCAGATCAAAGTACCTCAAAACTTATATCTCATACAAAAAAAATTAAGAGCATTTACATATAAACGAATCAAAAATAATTCAACTCGAATTTTGATTGAAACTTTGCTACATTCATATTTTTCAGCAATATCGCCACAGCTTCTGGAATTTGATTCGATATGCTATAGTATAAACTTCGAATACATAATTTCTATGCATAACTAAGATAAATTAAAGGTTCGGCTATTTTAAGATTCCATTCCTATTTCCATCCCAGATTTTAATTCCATTTTAAAAGACTAAAGACCATTTTTAAAGACTAATTTGATCAATTTAATGATACGAACTAAAACAGGTCACAAAGTTTGACGGAATAATTAGCTGGGTAGTCAAATATATGTAGTATTTATTTTTAATAGAAGTCACTTTTGATATAATTTCAGTATGTAGCAGAAGGATCATAATATAATTTATCTTGTAGATCAGTCACATTTCACCTTTATGGTCAAACAAAATCGTAAACAGTGGAATGATTTTAAAATCCCTAACTTCTAAGCATTTAACTGTCATCTAGCACATATTTGGTCATTAGGCAGAATTTGTAATCTAAATGTCATTTTTTAAAAATGTGTTTTGTTTTTGTAATGAAAGGAATTCATAAATAAGCTTTAAATTTTAATATTTTACTATAAATTTGTAATACGTATATCAATAAATAACATTTTAAACATTTTTTTTTTATGATTTTCCAATAATTCAGAAAGGTTTTCCCAAAATTGTAAATTTTATAATTTTTCCCCTCAGGAATTTAATTTTTATTTTCCTTGTTGCCATTCTCTTTACATAATTTAGAAAAATCTTCAAATCTATGCTTAAATCGAAACTCGACATTAAAAGGTTAATATTCCTGGTATAAAAACTTGATAAATATATTTTTATATTAGTTATTTTTATTTATATACTACTTTTTTTAATCTATCAGGCAATAATATTAGAATTAAAATAACAAATATTATACATATCATCACATAACGAGCCTTAAGCATTAACTATTAAAAATGTTTACTGATATTTCACATTTATGCAATTCCAATTCGTATAGTTAGTAGCCATTTCTTTCAAATATTTTCAAAAATGGAGCACATTTAAAACCTTCCTAATACTTAATATTGCTCTATTATTTATCATCTATCATTTTAATATTATAGCATTATTGTATAGCAAACTATTATTGATTAAGCACGATACTAGTTTTTTCGATTCTGTATGTTCTTGGAAATGTATCTAATATTCTATTATTGTTCTTTATTCAAATGGAATTATTCTAAATTAGAGAATTTTGTCAATGAAGTATTTTTAACTGTTTCTGTTCTTCCATTTTAGAAAAAAAATTCTCGGTCAGTCGGGAAAAAAAATTCTACTTTTAGTAAAGCATTGTTTAAATGTATATTTCAACGGACTAACAAGTCAAATAAACATCTTTCATTACAACAAATGTAATATTATAACGAATGCAAATTCATTTGAAAGCAATTATTTTAAAGAATCTTTATGATAGTGTTTAATAAATAGGTACTATATATTTTAATTAAATATTTTAATCAAAAATTATGCAAAAAAGAGCAAAACCATGTATTTATTGCAAACTTCGAGTATTAATTTTACAATTCTTATATTATTTTACAATTCTTATTTTAAGTATTCCTTTATATGCATTTAATTCGTATGCGAGGAATTCTTGCCTTAAAAAAATTAATAATCGTCTGCCATTCTGATTATATAAGTATTAAGAACATTTGATGTTTAGCTTGAAGAACAGGTGCCCCTATAAACCCATCATCGAACTTAAACTCTATGTTTGGTTTATATTGACGTCTCGTTTAGAAACAATCATTGTGAAATTGATTAAATGCCGTTTCTGATTAAACAAAATTGTAATCTTTTCAATGGAGACATTGCGTGTCTTAAAAGAAAACTTTCATCTTTATCATAGCTCATATTAGCTCTAGACAAATCATTTTCCTTCAAATAATTAAGGAAAAATACGAATTGGAGCTTAAAATTTGCCAATTTTAAAAAGGGAAAAATGCGTACAAACGAAGTTTTGCATTACAACCACGAAATATGTAATCACAACGATTACAAATGTATTGGAATTGAAAAGAAATGTATAAACGATGCTTCTCTATAATCAAATTATTAAGTTACAAAACAGAAAATGCTTTCTTTATTCGAATTTAATTTGATATTAAGGCTTGTAAAATGGCACTCTTTTTTGGTATATTGATTACTCTTAAACTGTACGATTAATATTTTAAGAAGCCATGCAAAAATTTCCAACAACAAGCATCTAGGAAATAATTTCATTTGTGAATATATTATATCGAGTGATATGTGAATTAAATAAATTATCGAAGTTTTAAATAATTGAATGATTCTATCAGATCCTATTTCGATTTTAAGATAATTCAAACGATTTTCGTAAATATATACAAGAAAATATTTGAAACTTGACTGATGTTTACCATATTTAACTGCTGCAGTGTGTAGGGATTCTCTGTTAAGTTTCCTGCACAAGTCAACCTGACTAGGCAAAGAACAATTTCTTTTATAGACACCTCTTTTAATCGAATGTGATTAGTAGTCATTGTTATCTAATTAATACATTGAGAAGGTTGTCATAAATGTTTGAAAGTATTTACACAAAATGTTTGACAAAATTAATACAATTCTCACATATATCAAAAAAAGTTGAACGAAGTCTAATTCAAATGCTAATTTTTTTTATATCTTTTTTTCATTAAAGTTTCCACTCAAAGCATAACAGGTAAAATAAAACCAGTTTTTTTTTCTATTCCACTAAAGTTTGTAACATTATTATATAGTGGAATATTGTAAGGATTTTAAATACAAATTTTATACGCAATTTTATTCAAGCACTAAACTATATATAGAAACTACAGTCTCGGCCTTGGTGAATTAATACACTGCCCCTTTTAAAAAACGTATGTACTTGAACGTATATACTTATAAATGAAGGAAGGAAAGTTTATATTTAGCAATAAATTAAATTCCAGAAATGCGCTCATCCCTTAATAAGATAGAGTCACTGAAAACGACGTCTGTGGATATTAAAACGAACAGTACTTTCTAATCGCAAAATGTAAATATGATGCAACATTGTTTAACTAATTGTTTACAAAGCTCTTTAGGATTTTAACTATACACATTCAAAGTATAAATGCCTATTTGAATGCTTCAAATTCATGATACAATGATAAGATTTGTGGTTTGAAGAGGAAATGCATCATACTTCAATATTAGAATTGTTTTAATACTGAAAAAAAAAATCTCTTCTATCAAAATACTAACTTTGAAACGTGCCATAGTTCACTTTGTACAGTGTTTCGACAGTTAACAGTCGCATGTTCAAGATTAAACTTCCTTTTCCGAAGCCACGTAAGTTAATTTTTTTTTTTTTTAATTCATACTGGGAATAGCCAGCAGCCGCAAAAAAAAATCCGAATCCGTCACTTGAATATTTTGGATGACAATATGTTTATTTACAAGCGAAAGAAGCCGCTCTAAATAACGATCTAACGTTCAATCAAGACCTCTCCCAATACCTTTTATATTTCACCAATCCAAGCCAAGACTGTAGGGGGGGGGGGGAATATATCATTCAATTCCCTGCGAATGTACGCAATAAACATTCATCGCTCTCCATTTGACAAATGGAGAAGCAAGAACTGAAACCGTGGCATGTCGAACATTGTGGGATTCGTTCTCGGTTACAAGGAATGTCGTGACGAGTGAATCCTTAGAAACGCGCGAAGAATGATAGTGATGGGGCGGTGCCAGAAGACGAACCAAGACGTTGATCAGAAGGGTAGGACCCCCTCAACATTGAACATGCACAGTTAAGTAACTATATTAAAACATTCACCAGTGCATAAATGCATATTTACTAATACAATTTCATTATAAAACAATAAAGATTACAATTAAATTGTAATTACAAAATTGAACCTTTGCATTCAGAAGACGATTTCATTTGGCCCAAATTCTTAAAGACGTCGTAAATATTACCACATTTATTTAAATTTTAAAGAGCTTGTTTGCCCCAATTTCTTTCCATCTGTACTAATTATTGTGTGTGTGTCTGTATGTGCGTGTGTTTGCGCGCGCGACCATTTGGCACTCTTACAGGCCAGTCGTTTTAACTTACAGAAACAAAATTTATCACATGTTTATTTTGGAGGTTGGGGTAGGAAGATTTTGTTTGAAAGATTTTCTTTGAAATTTAAATTAATCAGAAATAAAGCCGAATTTTATCAATTTTACCCGATAACTTATTACTCCTCTAATAATCTATGCTATGTTACAATAGCTTCTGAACTATAGAATTATGTTAGGAATTGCAGTTGATAAAAAAAATTAACTTCATTTATTTTTAAAATTGAGATTAAAGGGGAAATTTAAATATGGTTTTGGTTTAGTAGAATTACATGAACGTAACCGTTTTAAAACAACTCTAGCTTTGCCGCAACGAAAATAAAAAAAAAAGTGTGTAGTAAATTTGTAACAGTTCGAAAAGGGGATTTTCCCACTGTCGGGATGATCTAAAAAAAAAACCAAAACTAAAGAACAGCTGGACGACAGAATTGCCATTAGGATGATAGTTATGAAAAAACATGATTATTATCCATATAAATAAAAATGAATGTATTTCTCTTATGCCTTCCTAAACCGTTCATCCGATTTCGATGAAACATACTCAGCTTATTATTTATACCTACGGGATGGTTACAGGCATAGTACAATAATCCAAATTTTTAAAAAATTCAAATCTCAAACGCATTAATTTATCAAGGATTAATCTCCAAATAACTCAGACAACAGGTTCTGTAGAAGTGTTAAATCCAAGTTAAAGGTTCTTATTTTGTAGCTATTGTACTTAACTGTCATACAAGTCATTCTCAGAGGTAACTTTACAGGTTATGGGGGAACGTTTTCGGGGGCCCAAGCTTGGGGGTTTTAAATTTTAATTAAATGTTAGCGTTTTTCACAGTAACTTCCAATAATATCGTAGTACAAATAATTTTGCACCATCTTAATTTTCAAAAATTATCTTTTCAACTATATTAACGATTTTGTGGTATATTCTCTATGCTTAATAAATTTTAAAAGAAAATATTTTACACACATTTTCTGAAATAAAATTTGAGAATTCTGAACGAATATTAAACGAATCACGAGATACAATAAATATTTTCTTTCATTACTATTCTGAAAGAATACCAAGGTTAACAATTCTAAAAGAATACACAAAATCTAATACATAAAATTGAATTTTTGTTTGTCCACATTTGTATACTGTATTGCCGTTCTTCCAATTTCGATAAAAAAAATTACCAAATTATTGATTTATTGCAATTATTTTTTTTCGGCGGTAGCAACGCGCCGGATACCAGGTGGTAAATTAATAAAAATATTTAACAAAGAAAAAGTTAAGAATCTGAACGACCTATCCAACTGTCATAACTTATGGCGCAACATTATTAATATTAAATAGAAATTTTAATTTTTTAAAAATTCTACCTCAGATAAGTTATTTCCAAAAAAATATCGAAATTACCAATTTAATTCAAAGTACTTTTCCGAATAATAAACAGGAAAGTTATATTTGAATACTGAAAAACTATAGATGACATTTTATGATACCGAGTTGCACAAAGCGTAGATATAGCCATTTTGTAAAAACGCTTTAACGGCATCCTCATGTGAAAGCCAAACGAAAGCTGGTAAAACATCCTGGCGTCTTACAAGAGCAGCTGAAATAGATTTTCCTTTCCTCTTTGAGGAACAAATGTAAATGATGAACTCTTTGAGAAACATGATTTTAAAGAAGATAACAGTATTTAAACAGATTTTTCTTTATTATTATTTTTAAAAAATTGGGAAAAACAGATTCAATTTTTTAATTCAATTATTTTAAATAAAACATTACTCAAAAAATAGAACAAAATATTTCAATAAGATCTTTTTTTTACTGGGACATTGTATTCGTCCATAATAAAAGAACCTTAGACAACCATACCGTTGCGAACAAAAATTTATTGCATCACACAATGCGCACATGCAATTTATCGATACGTTTTATTTTCAATTACTGCCGCATTTACTGTTGTTGCTCAGTATTGCCATCTGAATAAAAAATTTTAAGTAAAATATTAATTTTATGATTATGAGTAAGGTAAAATTTGCGGTTAATTAAAATATATCCCCAATATGGACAAAAAGCTAATCAAAAGTTAACTTTAAACCCCAAAAAGTGAAGGTATGAAGGTTTCACATTTTTAATTTCATGTATAATAGATTAAATTTTTAGTAATAAATTTAAAGATTTTAAAGTTTATAAAAATATTGTGTTAGTTGTTTCAAGTAAATAATTTTCATTAATTATCAAATTTCACAATAGGGTTTGCCTCTATTACTGAATTCTTCCATTTTGATAAAGTATAATGAAATTTAATATAATTATCTAGCTGCAATACATTAAATGACATACTTACATATAAGTAAGCTTCAGACATATAAGTGTATCGAAGTCAATTCTATCACTCGCGATTTACAAGTTCAAGTGTCTAAAGTTATTTCTTTCGAAAACGAAAGAAAAACAGTGTTTGCTAAATACTGACAATGAGCCATTATGAAATGAACCTTCAGAATGCATAGGTGATTTGAAATTATATTATAAAATTTACAAAAATCAAAACACTTACCAGAAGACCAGAATAAAAATTATTAACTATAAAAAAACTACTTACTCTTATTCCATCTAGGTTTTAATAATTATGAAATAAAATATTTCAGTTTTCTTAATAGTTAATTTATTTTTAACAAGAATATTTCTAAAAATTCCTTATAATACGTATCATTTAACTATATGCAATGCAGGAACACTACTAATAAGATACTTTAAAAAATCTATACATGTTTACAGGAAATTTTATAACAGAAAACACATAAAAGTAATCTTTGCAACTTTAAGAACATTACATCAAATCATTTCCACTCATCTAATATATGTCGTAATTACTTCGAATAAATCTTACACAAAATGAAACTACATTTCTAAATTGCAGTGTAATTTTAAGTCATGACAAAGCAACAAAATTTTGTCTATTTAACTAATATATTTATATATGAAATATTTTAAAATCTAAATTATTTAATTCTTAATTTCCAAATTTCTATATTAAATTGGCCCCTGTTAACTTCATTCAAAAATTATCTTATTCCTTAAAACAATTCCCGCTTTTTATTTAATTCAATGCACTCTCTATAAAACTACTACTTTCAGAATTTTCTCGCGGCCTCAGTGAAGGAATAAAAATCCCCAATGCTTACAGGGTTCTTTAGAAGATATCCAAGATTTCCTTTCCTATGTAGACACACATGTCAAATCCCAACCAAAATCTCAGTGTAAAAACTACATATGAAAAAATCTATCTCTTTTGCTCTTATATCGCGATAAAGATGAACGTATCTCATCGCTCATTCCTTATACATACCCTTCCTTATACTCTCCCCCTTGGTGAAATAATGAAAACTTCTATTTAGACATGCAACTACTTACATATTATGTAAAAAATTTTAGAAAGAACCATTAAAATAAATGCATCAATTGCAATAAATTAATGGTAAATATTACACTAATTAGCAAGAATCCACTGTCACTCAGGAAACAGGAACAGAAAGAATAATCCATTTTAAATACACAATTCACTAATGTATTTAATTATACAATTGTATAAAACAAGTTACCTATGCAGAAATTTAAAAAATATCTAAAAATGCTTTAAAAATCAATGATGTAGCCAACTACTAAAACTAAAAAAAGTGTAAAAACTATATTTCCTTCAAAATTCGATTTATGATAAGTTATCTTTTAGCTTTAAAATTACATGCCAGATACTAAATTTTGATTTGGTACATTCACAAACTTCAGATACTAGCTTTATGATAGCCAAATATTTAATCTTAAACGGTTTTGACGAATATGATCTGCGGTCAGATGATCCTATATCGACTCCTTCCACATATTATCATCAGTATAGTATAATGTCTAACAGTATTTCACATCTGGCAGATACTATACACGCAATAAATTATCGTAACTAAGTGTTTTATTTAAATTTTTATCTCTTTTCAAAACAAGAGAAGTATTTTAAAAAATAATTTCGAATCATGGTCAGAGGACTAGAATGACATGAACCAGCAGCCCTCTTTCAACTTCAGTGTCACACCAACAATAAATTTGACACCAAAGGATCTAATGTGGTCAATTATGAATAATTATTCAGGGAAATAAAAATACGGTCAGATCCAGATAAAAATAAAACGATCAGATTAGAACAGATAATCGATTGATTTTAGAGGCAAAATACAATACGCAATTTTTAAAATATATCTCGCAAATAATTAATGAATCTAAAATAATGCTAGTAAATATATAATCATCATAAACCCTTTTAATAAAATAAAAAATTGGAATAACACTCACATGTGAACCATGTATGGAATTGCAAAATCAGCTTCTCGGTGAAATTTTTTCTCTTGAGTTCCAACGCTCAATCTGAAAAAAAAAATTATTCCGTTATAGCTTCAAATAAACGCAATACAAAATAAAGGAAGAAACTATCTTAAGGAAAAAAAAACTCGTTTATTAATATCGTAAAAAGCAGAAAATTTTTAATCACACATTTGGACATCAAAATAAAATCGTAAATGTTTGAAACATTGAAATAAATATTATAAAGAAAATAGTTCGCAATTATTTCCTAAATATTAATGAAAACATTTCATTAAAGTAGCAAAAACTGATAACCTGTAGAAATTAAAATTTAATTACATTTGGTTTATGCAAGATTGAGAAAAATACTCTACTTTTTAATACAATAGCTCGTTTCAAGCAAACTTAATTTTTACAAATAAAAAAATGTATTATAATCTTCAATGTTTTTCGTAAAACATAATTAGCATTAATTTATATAAAATTCCAAATTTATTTCAACTTACTCGATTAACTGATAAAAAAATCATTTCTTCAATGAAATCCAAAATCGCAGAATGTAATTCAGAATTCTAACATTAACTAAGAAACGGAAATTTAGTTATAAAAATTCATTTCTAAAAAGTTAAAGTAAAAACGTTCTAGAAGAATTTATATTTAGTCCGAGAAATAATTACAGGAATTCTTGGTAACGATCGATCTGAAATTGTATACGTTGAGCGAAGCTACAAGATTAAGATACAGAATAAAGTTCACGCATCATTAGGCAAGTACGTGAATCAGCAAGAATTGCTTCAGTAAGCATATTTTTAATTTTTACGAAGCGAAACTAAACTGAAAGCTTGGGATACGAATAAAAAACATCTGCTCTCAACTCATCCAGGGTCAGAGGTCAGAGCAGATGTTTTTCGCAGTGTCATAAAATTTTAACTCCTCCTTCATTATTTACTCATTGTTTCTCAAGGGAAAAGTTTGTCCCTTTCAAACTTTTAATTTTATAAAACCAAACATTTATGATATTTAAGTGCGTAAACATAATAAAAAAAGTAAAAATATATTTTTCATATATGATTGGAAAAGTTTTTCAATCGGCTCCAATTTCATCCTCATTTAAAATCAGAGCACCTACAACTTTGACATTTCATACCAACTCAATGAAAAAAAAAATCAAACGATATTTTCGTAATGTTTTTATAGTTTGTATACTTTCTATCAATTGTTCCAATGCCAAAATTGTTCTAAACATTCCAAAGTATAGATCTTTCTGATATAAAACAACCAAATTTCAGATATAGTAGATTATTACATTGGCTTGAAACAAACAAAAAATACCACATTCCATAAAGAAAGTCCCCAAACTTAAACACCAAGAAGCTAAATTGATAAAAATGTGCATATGAATTAAGATTTTGAAAACTGGTCATTTGGAAATTCCATTTAATTTCAGATTATTCTTTTTATGAGTATCAAAAATTAATTGAAACATTTTTATACAATGTAAACAACAAGATTATAAATATTCTTTGGGAATCTTATAGTTCTTTAGTTCTAAGCAATATAAATATTAGAACTTACAGACTAGTACTAATTATTTAAAACATATTTCAACATATTTGATGCTTTGTTAAAAGGATACGAAATTTAAGATTTTCAATTTCTAGGCTGGTGTTATTATGCAAACCATATAATGCAAAAATTCTTACACAAATTACAGAAAATGCAATGGCACAGGGCGATCAAACCAAACCTTTTGATGCCATGTGTTGTTTTGAACTAGAAATTCGAATTTCTTTAAAGTTTTTATTCATAACTTATAAATCGATCTTCAAATATTTTTCAATAATTCTAATTTCAATCATTCTTCAAAAATTCTAATCATTCTAAATGACAATTTAAAGAAAAATAAGGTATAAAACATCGTTGATATTTACGTGCAACTAAAGGCAAAAAAATCTTTTGCATGTATGAAAACTTTTTAATTTATAAAAAAATGTTGCAAAGCTTACACAAAAAAAATTTCCAGTTCTTTATAAAGTTGTGAAAAATCTATTCAATTGAATTTCTATAGCGTACGAACTGCTGGTGATTTTATCTTTTTCTTCATCCCACAGATCACAGGCTTTCACTCTTTGGCACACGTGCCTCTGAAGGTATATAAGTGGCAGACAAATATGCGGTGCATAAAAATAATGTCAATAATGGTAGGAAACAATACCTCATCACTGCAAATGTTAAGGGGATAAATAAAAGGGATTAAAATTTTATAAAATTTATTTGAAAATCGGAAATTCGAAAGCTAACGGGCTATTTTCAAAATAAAATATTTCGTGTCTTTCACGAATACATTCACCAGAGAGAATATGCATTTTGAAGACATTAATGATAGGGAAATAATAAAAGTAAAGAACTGAAATAAATATGTGCTGAATCAGCATTTTTTTTATACCCTTTTGCATTATCAATTCGAATAGCAGCTGCAGCCTTTTAAAATGAGTCAATATATCTACTAAACACAAAGTACAACGCACAAAAAAACGGCGCCTCAATTAGCATGTTTACAATATTCTGAGACAAATATAAAAAACAATGTTTTGATTTAGCAAAAGCATTACAAGTATGGCAGCTGAAAATTGGGATTGCTAGCCTTGCTTTTCTGATATGACGACTGGGTGATTCGTGAACTTTTTTTTTCGTTTGAATTAAACGGGAGGATTTAGTAAATAAGAATCGATGGGCGGGACAGTTTAGATAAATAATACTTCGCAGTTATAAAAAATATAGTAAAATTTGTCCCTATCAATAAAACACGTTCGAATTGAACAAAGAAAAATGTCATTGAATTATTTCAGCTAGATGTCACCTGACGTTTCTGTTTAGTCCTTAAATGCGCTTTTGTTTTGAATTTAAAATTGTTTATTATAGGAAATTAGAATAGGTTATGTTTAAAAATATAAAATCCAGGTAATAATATAGTATAGATTTATTTTTAAAAAGTTACATGTAGACATTTTTTAGCATGCAGAAAAAAATCTAGCTTGTATCTAATATTTCTAATATCTGTTTCTCAAAAGTCTAGCTTGCATCTGATACAATTTTCAAACACATCAAACATTGATTACTTCTCGTCTGTTGTCAGGCAAGTTATTTTTTCACATTTAGATAAGATAAATCACTACTATGGGCCTCGACAACAAACTATCTTTTCCAAGTAACACATTGAACTTCATCACCCACCATATTTAAGATAAAACTTAGCAGCCAAAAGTAATGTCAACCTTTTCTTTCACACATGAATTATTTATAGTTATAAATGGTCTTTTGAATAAAATTAAGTGAAACTGAATGCAATTGGTGACAATATGCATCTAACGGTTAATCGGAACAAACATTTGACTCTTAAACCTAGTATAAAACTTTAAAATATTTCTAAAAATCAACTTTTGAATATTTATCAGAACTCTTTGAACCTTACTGAAAAATGTAAGGACCCAAATTTACTTGGAGAAAAATATTTGTTTATCCTCTTTTTTAGTTTTTATTTTCTTCTTCGTGCAAATCAGATAAAAATGCATATTAATACACAAGAGCAGCATTAGCAAGAAATGAATAGTGGGTGAAAAATAAGGTATTCATTTCTAGATACTTGAAACATCTTATTTGCAAAGATTTTTCAAAAATGAATCTCAAATAATTCATAAACACATTCTATATCATTTTTAAATATTTATTTGCAATTTGAAAAGAGTTTCTGCAATTCTATTTAAGCAATTCCCAGTAAATAATTTACATTTAATACGTTAAATAGTTTTCTTTTATACGAATTCACCACTGTAATGTGCAATAGTAATTCATTTATAATATAAATTGTATTTTATATATACAACGATAATTACCACCACGACTGCGTTTTAGACCATCCTGTACCTCTTCCACAACCGACCGCCTCAATATCTTGAAATGAAGCTTTCAATCTCACAGTCTGGCCTCATTTTAAGCATAGCTATTATTTCAGTCTATGCATAGTCGAAGTTGTGTAAGCGATTTCTTTAGAAGCCAAATTTAAAAAGAAGTCAATAGTATGAATTCATAGAATAACTGAACTACTGGAAGAGGGCACCATAATGGCCTATTTAGGCCTTCCATGACCATAGAAGGAATTAATGAGATCGCTTAAAATCAATGGTCAAAGTTAATTTTAAATTTCATGAAACTTTCAACTCAGTTTATTCTAATTTTATTTTTAGAAAATTAAGCAGAATTATGTTATTATAAATATTGGTACATTACAGATCATCAATTAGATATTAAGGATTTCATTATTTACAGATAAAAGTATATTTATAATGAGATATCGAAAGAAAATATAGCATTAAAGATTTTACAAGACTTTTCTCAAGTGTAAAATAAATCAATAATAAATATACTAAGTAGAATAATTTATTTCAATTAAACTTGCATATTTAACTTGCATTTCTGTCTTATTATTTTATTAATTCATAAAATATCCACTTCTAATAAATTTGGCAACTTTTCAAATTCTGTTCGATCTCCCTGAGGCCCCTGATCAATCTTGCAGCCCTACACAATGACTCAGTCAACCTAATTGTCACTGATCTTAACATTTTGTCGAAATTCCACTTCAAGAAATTGTCAGGAATATCTGGCCATTTTAGCTATTATTTCACAGATTTCCTTTCAGGTAGATGTGCAGAAAGCTTTCAGTCTGAACAGAAATCTTGATGACTGATTGCGAATACCATAATATGAAACCTCGACAAACTAGATATATGAAATTTTGCATTGATCTTGTTACTATAATTGTACCAGAATATCAAATTTTGGATTAAATGCATCAAGGAGTTGACTGCTGACCTGTATGTAAACGTATACCTCAAAAATGCTAAATAAATTCAATACGTAATCATATATTGGGAATCAATAGAAAGAAATTCTCACTGCATAATCTTCACAAAATACGCCAGTAGCATTGTCACAGCAAAATTTTTTACTCCAAATTCAGTTTACAGTTTTAATAATGAGTCTATCCCTCCCACCACAAAAAAAACACGAAATCTTATATACACGAAAGAAAAGTTCAGCTTAATAACAGTAGTATATTATAAAATTCGATATTTTATTAATAGCAATAATACTTTCGATTATATAACAATTTCATTTTGTTCTTTAATGGATACTTATTTGTAGATTAATTTTAACTTTCATTTCTTACAAAATAGCTGTAATAGATGTACAATTTGAAAAAATTGCAAACTAATCAGCATTATGGTTACTATGCTTGCATTTTTGGGTTACCGTACTGGCGACAAATTCGAGGATATATTAAACCAATAATAAACAGAAATTGAATTAGAAATAAATACTTAATAAAAACTGACAATACATTCATTTTAAGAACTAAAGAAGCCATTTGCGAGTCTACAGTTGAAATTTAAGGCTAAACAACATATCATATAACAATCGACCAACAATTTTCTGCGTAGTACAGGGGATAGAAAATGTTTTGCTTCGGTAACAAACATTTAAAAAATTAATTTGATTATAAATTTTAATAAATTAATATAAATTGCATTTTAATTAATTTTTTTCATTACACCAATCAATTTTTAATTAAATTGAACACTTTTTTTAATTAATCCAAACAGTAAATAATAGTTACGGCGGACACCAGTTTGGAGCCAATTACAAGAGTTATGAAACTCATACCTTAAGAAATATATCTAGACTCAATATTTTGATTGTTAAAATGATCAACGCATGCCTGCGAGTTTGTCGCCAATATGGTAACCAACAAACTACACTTTTAACGTTAAAATGAAGTTATTACTGCTTTTATTAAAGAGCATTATAAAACGTATAACATTTACTGTCATCGTTACAATATATATATTATATATATAAATATATATATCACTGAACTAAAAAAAAAAAACTTTTAATGATTCTTAAAATATCCTTCTTTCAAAGGTAGTTTGGCATTTCGAATATTTTATAATACTGTGCGGAATTTGCAGGAATAAAATTTATATACCACACACAAACACACACAAAAAAAAACAGTTTCCAATTTAATTTTGTTTGTCGAAATTCTAAACAAAAATGATCAAAGCTCAGTTAATGTAATATTTCCATTTTTTCATCCTATCAGTAGTCACGCTTACCATTTTGACTTCAACTAAAATTTATGCTTGATAATTTCTGTTATTCAAGAATGAAAATTTATATCGATCAGAAAATCGCTGTAAGTTCAAATGTAAAATGGTTTTGCTAAACAAATATTATGAAGCAACTTACATCCCAATTATACATTAAAGAACTCCATATGTCTTCGGAGCTATAGATTATCAATATTATTAAAGAGATAACAAGAAGAAATGAAGTCAAAAATAAATATGATCTTATGAGCTGCAATACCAATTTATAACAGAAGTTTAACCCCTTGTACTTGGATGGTGCCTCTCGCACGCCATTCAAGACGATGCATCGTTAATATTTTAATTGATTTTTGAAAAATACCTCAAGAATAGTAAGAGTAGATTAATTTTTTGGTAAAATTCATTTTTAAACTCTAGTAATTTTTTCCCATTGTAATAAGCAAGTCCTTGTGTCAGCTGAATAATTTTGCATCGAATTACTTTTCCTAATTAAACAGATTAAATTAATTTTGCGCTTACCGATTTGAAGCATCGAGATTCATCGTTCGGGCGTGTTCGAAGGTTCTTAACAAGAATAAAATCGGGATTCATAATAAAAATGCGGAAGAGCTTTGATATACAGTCATTTTGGCCGGGAAAAAAATAGTTTATCGCAAAATTTTAGCGAAACGACCGAAAACTGCAGATATGTCATTTAAAATCGAAAGATTTCGTAAATTAACGGAAATATAGAAAAAAAATTAATGCAATAAAGTAGAATGCTCACAAAAAAATTAATCGAAGTAGAAGAGCGGCGGAAAACAAAAAATAGTAAAAAAAAAATGTGGCTATGTAACCCCCCCCCCCAAACAAAGCACTCCACAAACTTGCCAACCTCGCCAAAATGACTGTATAGCAAAGTTTAGCTGAAAATTCCATTTATAGGAACATAAAAACAATTTGCATTAAATCAGAAGTGATAACGGCAAACAGCTAAATAAGATGCAAGAGCCACACCGAAATTATAACTAATATTTTATAAAACATTAAAAAAAACGTATAAAATGCTAAAAGGTACAAAGAGCACATTAATACTTAAATTTCAGTTCACACTTTTGGCAGATTCCTTTATAAAGATGCATCATTTTCTTTCAAGCATAAACAACTAAAAAAATTTTAACTAACACATTCAACGAACAATTTACCTGCGAACTCCAGAAAAAAAATAACCGATATCGCTCCGAACAATTTATATATAAAGAAAAGGAGTAAACATATTATGCAAACATCTATTAATGTGCCCAACTTTGGAAACTATTCATTTCTTTACCCACCAATACCAGAAGAAAAAGTTCTTACACTGAGACACGCTGTTATAATACGCATTTTCTCACTTTGTATTGAGTACTAAGCCTATTATCTCATTGTAAACTTAAAGGTCGGGTAAACATAGAAGCAGTTGCTGATAATGTGTCAAGTAAAAATAAAAGGCACTGTACAGGTAGTTTATATATGTTTATAAAATGCACTACACGTTCAAGAATTCATTAACGAAAAAGTAAGCTAAAGTGTACACATTTTAACACATCCGCTGCCATTGACGCGCCTGTGCGTTCCAAATATGCAATTGTACCAAACCATCTATGTTATTAGATGACACCTTCTCAACTACAGTTAAATGACGGCAAAGAAGACGGTCAACTCATTAATTAGATAGATGGTCCTGATATCAGGCGTGGGTAGTGGCAGTGAACGTGTTAACATAACTTCTGTAATATCCAACTTAAATGCAAGAAACAAACAAAACATTAACAAACAGAAAACCTAATTAATCAAGTAAGAAAATTGGTTCGAACAGATTTTATTTTTCACTGATATATATATATCAATGCATAGATATAAAAAGGTTATCCTAAGTGTCAAAACTTAAGTTTTTAGGTTTCGAAAAAGTCTTTAATAAACGCCTTCCACATTTAATTACTATAAAAGAAAACTAGGCCCGATAATATGGTAATAAAAGGATATATGGATAATGGATAAACTTACCTAATGGTTCTAGTTAAAAATAAACCACTGCATTTGATTTTTGGGAAAATTGATCGCATTATTCAAATAAAAATGTCGAACGATTAAAGATATCACGACCGATTATTTTCGCATCGAAAAAGGACAGTTTAAATTCAACCGCAAGTTCGCGCATATGAATTATGATAATTAATTCCAACATTTCCGGAACTTTCGAGAGAAAAAGTAAGCAGGTGCACGGAAAGATGCAAAACAAAATGTGAACCACCAATCAGAATTGCTCTTTCTTTTTTATTCTTTAGTTCGTGAAGTTATGACTCATACACAGTTAGCGGAAATATCGAAATTTCGGTCTGCTCTTTTTTATTATTATTCTCATGGTGCAGATTTTATTAGCTTAAGATAACATATTGCAGTATTATTATTTTTGTTCCAGTTTATAATTTAACAAAAGTGCTTACATGCAATTCCGTATTTAACTATGATTGTACTGAAGAATTTACTTTATACAGGATATCAAACATTTTAGTTTAACATAAAACTGAACTTTAATACGATTTTAAAAAATCACTTTTTTTTGTATGTGTAATTTTAATTAATAAATTAGATCCACAAACTTCATTTGAAAACCTGAATTTGACAATTCAGATTTTTGAACTGCTTCAAACTGAAAATGTATCCCAAATTTGTCTTGAATTTTTATTTAATGAAACGAATCGTGCCCGTTTGTTGTTATTAAATCATCCATTTTTAAAAATATTAATTAGTTATCAAAAATTTAAGCTTTGAATAGATGTTTCCAATTTTTAGTGTGAGAAATATTTTTATGCGAAAAAAAATGAAAGAACCACACTTTTATTTAACAATTTCTTTTAAAACCATTTTGTTTCAAAATGAACTTTGAATTATCATTTACTTAGAGTGAACCAGACATAGATCAGTTCCCAAATTTTTATCCAGAAATGGTTTTAGATATTTTGCGTATCTAAATAATACAAACTGCGAGATTCCATTTTTAATAAATGGGTCTGTTTAATTTAACGGTTTTAAAATTTTAATGATTTTTTGTGGTTAATTTTTATTTAAATCTGTGAAACTATACGCATTTTTTATATACGATGACTCATAGATGTACATTAACCCCGTTTATATACAATAATATCTAAGTTTCTACATTTACTTTCTCGTGCATGTGGTATAGAAGAAGTGTAATGCTTGTCAAAAAATTTGAACTCAAGATTTAAACGAATTTCCTTGTTTTAAACCTCCCTGAGTTCGAAAAATACACTTTTAAAAATATCCGTCTTTCTGTGACAAAACCGATTTGAACTAAACGGTTGACGTTTTGTTAACTGTTTTTGCAGATTTTTATCAAACTACATTTGCAGATTTCTATCAAATTTTGAATAAAATCAGTTCAGATGGAATCCATCTGTGCATCAGTTCAAATACAACTTAACACTCTACAAAACGAAGAGAGCTAGATAGTTAGGATTTGGTTCACAGTTTTAACATCTATAGTGTAAACACCAATTTTGGACCAAATCCTATTCAGAGTTGACCATCTGTCGGTCTGTACTTTCAGAAATAAGTAAGTATTATTTACTTATTTATCGGTACTTATGTACCAATTGTGTGGCATTATCGAACAATAGTTGCGAAATATCGATATTTGATTTTAATCTAGCCAGCGATCTTTGAAGATTAATTGCTGGAATAAGATTAATATATAAACATCAGAAAATATAATTAATTTTGGACATCCTATTTTCGTAACATTTCTTTTTAAAACCAAAATTTGAAATAGAACTACAACAGTAATCGCAAGATTGTATATCAAATTTATTTAAATCACTGCACTTTTGAGTTATTTTATTTGCATGCTCTTACGAAAGTAAAAATTGTCAGTTACATTTTACGGTTTCAAATTAGATACAGATTTACAATTCTTGTAAATAGCTTGCGTATTGACTTTATTTAACCAGATTGTTTCAATACTGTGTTCACTTGTAAGGCATTGGCGGACAGTAGAACTGAAGACTCCATCTTCGGAATTTTAAAACTTAACAGAAATTTATACTTTTTTTTATCCACACTTTTTACTATATGGAAGCACTTCCATACAGCAAATTTCCTCCATCTAGCTCAAAACCTGTTTAACCCTTAAATTCACTATTATTTGTTATGAATTTTTTAAAAAATATTTATCATAAGAAAATAAACAATGGTTATGTAAAAAAATAAATAAAAATCCGGATAACGATATGGTATGTTTATTTTCAAAAAAGTTGTTGTAGACATTTGGCAACATTATTTCCAAAAAAATATTATTTGTATCTAATATAATTTTCAAATACAATATGAAATATTGATACCTTACCTGAAACGGATGAGAAATAATTTTTTTAACAATTAGATCACTATCTTATAGGAAATTCGACAGTAGAAATTATTTCTTCCAAATAACACACTGAACTCCATCACGCACCACATTCAAATGTAAAAACAAACCGTCAAGAGTAATGCCAACTTTTTTTCTTTCGCACATAATGGTTAGGGTCTATGGTTATCAGCGGGTTTTTGGATAAAATTAAATGGAAAGGGATGTAGATCATTGGGAACAATATACATTGAAGGGTTAAGTTGTGCTCACAAACTGATAGACATAATTCAAATAATGCCTTTTTTATTATTATTATTCAAGAGCTGGAACATGGCGATTCGTCAAGATTTCGAGTTCAAATTTTTTTGACGATTTCAACGTTTTCTCATGTATTTAGTTTGCGAAAAAGTAAGAATCTATGAGCTATCCATTACTGATGCGTCAGGCACTGTGAACGCTATTCCAGAAAACTACTAAAATCCGCAACTAGAAATGATTCGGAAAATAAAACAAGAAGCAGAGCAATCGCAATCTACATTTACAAGAGATTCGAAATTTTCTTCAGTAAAAACTGAGATTTGAATAATTCTTCAAGAAAATAATCTTGAATTATGACTACTGGCAATCTTACATTTTTAACTTGGAAACCGCCATCTAAAACCAATGAGAGTAGTCTCCGCAAAACGTTCCTGCATATTCTCAAATAAAGGTGATTTTGTGTTTTGTGTATCTTTTCCCCAAACAATTGAAACGGATATTTGATACAGATCTACAATTATAATTACAAAATCGCACACTAAATTTGATGATTTTTTCAAATTAAATATGCTTCTGAAAGTATAGACCAACAGACGGTAACCCGTTGTTGGATTTTACTAAAAATTAATAGATGTCTACAATATAGATGCTAAATTTATGCAGCGAACTTTATGTATCTAGCTGTCTTTGTTTGGTAGTTATCAAGTTGACTTACATTCATTCAGCCTGACAGACAGACTTTCACTTAATAGATTTGCTCAAAAATTTGATAGAAATCTACGAATTTTAAATAAGGGCCCAATACCAGATTTTATCCGTCTATCTCAAAGTATTTTTAAGCTATCTTTGTCACAGACAGATATTTTCCAAAAAAAAATAAATTCGAACGAAACGTGATTCGAATCAAACGTGAAATGTCGACTTCGAACTTTTGACAATTTTAATATTTTTTTTATAATATGTACTGAAAAAGGTCAAAAGCGGCAAATCATGGATTACAACCGTTTAATTTCCAAATATTCATATTTGCTTCAATTCCAGAACTTACTTTGAGAACTAATAATTTTGCTTTCGATTAAAATTAGACCATTAGCATGTAGAGGTAGCAAATATTTTAAGTTATCTAAGCAAATTAGAAATAAAAAGAGAATCAAATCAGTAAAACAATGCTGTTTTAGGCAATGTTAATTTAATTGTGATAAGACTTGACAAGAAAACGAGGGAAACTAAAATGTTATTGATTTCTCAAATTTTTTTCATAATGTATTTATTTTAATGGGTATTTTACTACTTCAATAAATATTAAACTGTTAAAGCGAGTTTTTTGAAGCTGTAATGTGAGTTTTTTAAAGGAAATTTTTTGTATGTAAATAATTACTTCAAAACGATTTTTTTAAAATTTTAACTAAGAATTGATAAAAACCCATTTTCAAATAAAAGTTTTATTTTTGATCGAAAAAAAATATAATTATTAATTTTAGAAGATATTTAACGAAAATAATAATAGGATATTTTGTGAAAATGCAGATTTCTTTGGAAATACAGTTGGTGCTATTAACTTGTTGACTTTTTTTTACAAATAAATTTTTGTCGGAAATTTTCGATTATCCTCAAAATCGAATGTTTGTTGCTAACCTTCAAAATTGGGAAAAGAAGACAAAAATCAAGTGAAAAGGCTTTTAAACAATTTTTACTTGCAATGATTAATTGTAGCATAAGACTTTATAAAAATTAGAATTTACTTTACTTACAAGTTTTTAGCTTTGTTTTATTTACAAAAAAAGAAAGAAAAAAGAATTTTATTTAGTTTTGCTTATATCATATAGAAAATACTGCTACAAGAGTAATATACTGTAGTTTTCAAAAGATTCTAAATTGAGGTTTTGTCTAACCTCCACGAAAACGAAACGGTTTTTATTTATTTCCCGATCGAGAAGTATTCTACCACAGCAGCAGTTGCCCATTTTTGGATCCATAGTGAATAATTTAATGTTATCCATTCTTGGTTGTTTTGTCTAAAAGGTGAAGGCCAGGCAATTGGTTAGATGGAAATCAAAAAGACTAGCAGTCAACAAATACAAATCCGCTATTTTTCAATCGGTCTTAAGGTTTAGAAAAATATGAACACCTACATTTCTATAAGCATTTTGTAGCCATCTGCCGGGGTAATAATACACCCAAAGGCATCATCTTCTGACCGGTTCGCTCGACAGTGATTAATTTTCGAATTTTACATCTGTTCTTCATAGCCAAATACAGAAAACAAAGCAACGGATAAAATAAACAAACGATATCGCTGAACACATAAATCACTCAAGCCATGCTCAGAACTTTCCAAGCAGATGTCTTAAATGATGTGGATTTATTTCATTTCATTTATTTACTTTTCTAGCTTCTTCGAATGGGACAAAAAGTGTATTTAACTATTTATATGCATTTTAATGAAAGCGTGCATTTTTTTCCTTGACATTTGTTTTTCTATTCCTAAATATTAAATTGTAATTATATGTTTTAAACAAGAAAATAATACTTTGACAATTAACGGTCTAAGGAGTGATGTTTGTGATATCAGAAGGTTGAGTTTTCACTGCCATGTTGACTCGGTCATTTAAAGGCTGTCCCAGATATTGCCGGTAAACTGGATAAACATCAAAGCACCTTAGAAAATCACAAGAGAGCGTCAAGGGGGGGGGAAGTGTATTTTGTCTACAAACGGACAGGTTATACGAATGGCGCTTAACTATTTTGCATACAATGACGTGTCTGAGACGCGCATCGAATTATTGAATTTTTAATCTGCAATAAAGTGAAAAGTATTAAATAATTTAAAATGAAAAAAGTCACTGGAAACCTATAATTATCAAAGGAATTAAAATAATAGTAAATATTCCAATTAGGAAGCTTATTAAATTCGTTATTTAATTAGGTAGTTAAGTAAATTCGTATGTAAAGTGGCTAATAAGTCTATGATACGATAGCAACATTTCATGGTAGTAAGGTATTTTTTTTTTTTAATCGCTTGATTGAAAACTTCTTTTATTTTTGACTGTTTATATAGTTTATAATTAATCAACCAACAAATGACTTCTACATATCGTGAAACAATGACCATTCATATTTTTATTTCAATTCGGAATTCACATTTACCTGTTATTTCGCTTTTTTTAAGAAAAAACTCGAACAATGCATCCTAGCTTCTCTACACTTTTTTATTTATTTATTTATTTTGAAGCAAAAATATCATTGAAGTGATGTTTACATTTTCGCATTTAATCTAAACACACAAGTCTAGAAATATTGTGAAGAAATAATTTCAAAACATTTAGTCAGTTTTAATTTCGAATATAGTTAAAGTTTCATAATATCGATCATGAAAATGTTTTTTTTTTTTTTTCTAAATAAAAGAACAAAAGAGAAACTAATCAATTTTTTTTTTTTTTTTTTTTAGATTTTTTTTTCCAGAAAAAGTTCCGACGGGTAATATTTTTTACTTCAATTTATATGAGTAAGACACAGAGAAAGCTTAAATGCGCCATTCGATGTATTTACAGAAAGTTTAATGGTATTTATTCTAGGAAAGAAATGCTTTAGAAGAAATTTCTTAACTCAGTTTTTCACTAGTGTTTTCCGTGAACACATGCACGCGGGATTTTTTAAATGAAAATACATCTTAATTCGATGTCATTTTTAATGTTTACATGATGAAAGAGTTTTAAATAAAATAAGTTTTTTTTTTTTCATTTCTTAGTACTGTAGATGAATACTACTTTCTTAATAAATTAATTTTTCATCAAGGTTATATTTCAAGAATATAATATAAACTTACGTTCCTTTTGAAAAAAAGTTTGTAATTAGTCAAATTTATAAGTAAACTAATGAATTTGAATTACTGAAATAATTTTCCCTTAAAATCTTTATAGGTACTTAATTATTCAAGCTGTTAAAAGCCATGAAATTTGAAAATTCTCTAGATGGGAACACTTATACTAGTGCTATTCATATTAAAAAATATAAATTAGATTTTTCAAAATATTAATTAAAAGGGTTTTTTTTTGTAATGGTATTATATCTACTGTCTACTATAATAATGTGTTGAATATTTGATGCAAAATCCAAAGCAATTAGCTATTTTATTCTGAAACTGATATTTTACGTTTAATGTTTGTTGTACTATTTCTATGATTTCTTTCTAACTTCATTTTTGCATCTTAAGTTAGAATCCTTAAACAAGATCATATGCATGCAATTATTGAAGATGCTTTAAGTTGAATAGATTTAAAATGCATTTTACGTAAAATATTTTTTTTTTACTTTAATACTTGATATTTATATATAATGTGAAAATATATATCTTGATTTTTAAAATTGTATATTAGTAATGGGGAATATATTGAAATGAATAGATAGATGAAGAACCAGTAACTTATTTAAAGATTCTTTGAAAAGAGATAAAACAGAGAATTAAGATCAGTTTTTTTTATTTATTTTATTTTTTTCTTTCCCTGCCGATAATAATTTAATGATTTTTCAAATTTCATTTTGTTTTAGAACCCTACTTCGTAATTAACAAAGTTGAAGACATTCTCATAATATTTATTGTCGTTTCTCTTCCATTCAAACAAAAATTTAAAGCATAGGTTTATTACCAAGAAATAACTACTATTTACTTTCTGTAATGCTGCACTTTAATTAATAAGCAGATTAAAAAATTTGAATGATTTTGAAATTCTGTCTAGCTTAAATTTCTTGTAAATATTTCCTTATTAAAGGTTAAATTACTTCTTGTATCTATTATTTGTTCCACTGATCAGATAGCTTTGCATTTCAAACAACTTTTACATCGCTCAATTATAAAACGAATTTCAAAGCTATCTTCGATATAATTCAAATTTATTTTGTGTATCTAATCTAATACTATAATACGAGGAATGGTTGTCAAGTCGAAAATCGTCCCAGAATTAATAAACTCCGGTAAACTTGGGGGTCTGGGGTTTTTGGCCATGAGGAATCGATTGGCGCCGGTTTTGAAGCGCTACGGTCGAGCAGTTCGGAGTTACAGATAGGATATTTTCAAACTTTATTAGTCCGCCATAATGGCTACTTAAATTTTCAAGTGGTAACGTGCTGCCATCTATAGCCAATATGGCGAACTAATAAAGTTTTATGTTTATGCTGTTATAGGTTTATAATATGTTTCTTATGTATGTATATATGTTTGGTTTTTCTAAATAAATTTGTCAAAAATATTGAACTTCAACACACTTCAATCTTTACCTTTACTTTACCTTTGTATAGAATAGTTCCCTTTCCAAACTCTAACTTTGTTTAGAATAGTTTACAATGGTGCACTTTAACCGGTTATCTTTTCACCAATGGTTTCACAAATTTTCTTATGGCATGTATTGTTTTGATAAATCACAATTGAAAATTTAAATCTTCGAGTTAGCTTCGATACCTGTTTTCTCCGAGCGGAGCTCGGTCCCCCGCTGGTATTTATAATGGTTGTTTTAATTCAAAATTTCCATTGTTTAATACTCTTTCCAAATTCAATAACAATTTAAAATAACTGAAAAAAATCCATAAAAAACTTTGATCGCAGAATTCTATTTTCTAATAAAAATATAATTCTATATAATTAAGGTATCCGACTACGTTAAAAATACTGGTTATCGATCACACTGTCGATTTTTTAAAATTATTTTTATTTCTTGTAGCTCAGACATTTCTCTTCCCAAAACAGTTTGTCTTTTCTAAGAAAAGGAAGGTCTGTCCTATCATCTAGGGTCACAGATTTTTTTAACTAAAATTTGTCTATAGCTTCACTCTTCACAAAATTTTCATTTTTGTAAAAATTCTCTACCGTTAATATGATGTCCCCCAAACTAATAGAGGTATTTACGCAAACATTTCAGCGTGTGTTTTAAATAATACGGGCAATGAAATGAACCAAAAGTTTTATTGTGGGTGAAATACTTTTTTATTTAGAGGTGTTTTTTAGAAAAACTAAGTTGTAAATTTATGGTAAAAACGCATACATGCGCATACTTTTACCCATCACTTCTTTGCATCTCAACATTTTTCTTAGATTTTGGTTCATTTCATTCATTATTACATTCTATAACTTGTGTGCAATGAAAAATAGGACTGATGCATTCGAATTATGTGTAGTGTGTTAACCGTTTTGGTTGAATTTCATTAAAATTTACTACAAATTTTCCCATTTCTCAAAATCTATTATATTTTCAAATAATTTTTTTATATTGATAGTGTTTTATTATTAACTATACATCTAAAAACCATGAATAGTTTCTAAAAAAATCCAATTTTTCAAAAATTCAAATAATAATAATGAATTTCAAATAATTCGAAAAATTGCAGAAACAAGTATGATCTTGGTCTATCCCACGACTACCTGCCCACTAGAAAGTGACCTTGAACACCTTGAAGGTAGCCGGGAGAGTCAGGACAGAAACAAGTATGTTAACTAACATTGTATGTCAGATAATAAAGTCTGCCTCTAAACCTATTTTCTCTCTGTATTTTATTTAGGATAGCACTTTATACCGACAAAAATATCTGCTGTTGAATATAATGGTGGTTTTTGGTAACAGGCACTGAAATATTTTGAGTTTCCTTCACGGTAAACTCTATTGTTGACAAAAAACATTATTTACATCTACAGGATGGTTATAGAGATAGTACATTTATCTAAATTTAAAAAAATGAATCTTAACCACATCTATTTACTGAAGATTAATTAGCAAATAACTCGCCGAGCAGGCAGTAGATTCTGTAGAAATGCTAAATCGAAATTAAAGGTTAATATTTTTTAGATATAGTACGCAAATGTCATGATATATACCAAATACATGATATATATATTTTCCGTTAGATATTGCGGTTTCTGTTTCATGAAATCAACTGCAATTGGTAGAAGGAATAAAAACACAGGTTTCTGTCTAAGGAATTTTTTCTCGGACTTTTCATAGTATTTTTTAAATATTTATTAAAATATCACATAATTTCGACTGCACCATTTAAACATTTTTATTAAAATCTATCATAAATAAAATAAAAGTTGGAAATTTGAAACATCCGTTTGGGTATCTTCTTTCCGATGCATATAAGAAAAAAATTTTAAAAAATGTGTAAAAACAGTATTTTAGACCTAAATTGGAAAAATAGTTTACACTTCCCTCCCAATTCTCCTTTAACTCCACCCATTCGCGGAGGAATACACTATAACCCCTCCCTTTACCCTCTGATTGTTTGTAACTTTTCTTATCTGGTTTTCACTACGTCTTCCCCTCAACATTTTCTTTCTTTTTTTATTTTTATTTTGTTTACCATCACAGCTGTGGTCATCTGCGCAGGGGGTGGGCTGATTGATAATGATGAGATTGTTGAAGTAAAATACCCAACATCCTATAGAAATATTTCTCCAGATGAGGCAATAAAACAAACAAAAATCCATTTTGGAAATTAAACAAAGATGGGAAAACAACTGTAAATAAGAACCATAAGTATTATTTTCAAGTGCAGGGTTAGCTACGTATGACGCAAAGATGTGTTTGTATATTTTCGATGTGGACGGAGAAGGGGTAAAAAACGGAAAAAATAACTCGTGATGTTAGATTTTGGCAACCAAAAAAATTGGAGAAAAAATTGAGCTTCTTTATTTTAACTGTTTATTGCCAGAACTTGTTGATCCAAGATATCCAAGATAGATGAAAATTCGGGATCTATCTACTATTATTGAGGTCCAAAAGCAAAAAAAGAAGAAAACACCTTTATATAAAACACTTTCAAATAAATAAGAATGTTTCTAAAGTTTTTTGTTCTCTTCACACTTTTATAACAACACTTTTTTTCTCTTTTTCTTTTTTTTTATAATTCGTTGCTATTCTATCTACGATTTTTATCAATGTTTCATACATTTGATCTTGTACATAACGTTCATCTTATTTACATATTTTACAATAAAGGGTAATAAATTTTATTCTTAATGGAAACATTATATTGCTTTTATGGGAAAAATAATTACTGGAATTAAATTAATTTAAAGAGAGGTAAGATATAAGAAGATCTATATCCTCTTTTATTTACTAATATTTGAATATTCTCATATTTCTGAATACGTTTTCTTCAAAACTTCTGTAATCTATACTTATAAAATAAAATTTTATGTATATTACATTAGTTCTCTAAGCAATATCTTTCTAAAAAAATTTAAATACCCGTCTAAAATTATTATTTTTTGACTTTTTAGGGATCAATACAATTTAATAGCTTTATTTTATGTTTCTGATTTTGCTAATATTTATCAAGTTACGGGTAACTCCGTGCAAAATCTGCTAATTACATTAGTGATTTGAGAACTATTTTATAAATCTTAAATAACGCTTTTAGAAAAATTTTCATGCATCGCTTAAATAAAAATTTCAACAGCAAAATGACAACAAAGTAATATATATATTTTTAAATGTATATTAGCATTTCTGTACCCATATATTTTACTTTTGATCTTTCAATCTATTCATGTATTTACATCAGTTATATTTGGACTTTGAGAAAATAATTGTTTAACAGAATAAGTAAAAACCAAGTATTACGAGCAGCTTCCAAGTGACTGAAAAATGATAATTTTGATTAATTAAAAATGAAGTGAAATTTTGGCGTTTTACGTGATAATTTCCAAGAATATTACAGCACAAAAAGTTTTTTCAATATTTTTAAATTCAAAGAATAACCTTATTAATAATGTCACTCTTTTGCTGCACTTTTTTTTTTCAAATTTTTAATCTATATTTAAAAAAATATTGTAAACGTATTTTAATATATATTTAATTGTTGAAATGAAACCCAATTCTCTTTCATTGTTGCGATCAATATTTCTTTTGGATTTTTTTGTATGGTGAAATTATGAAAAACCGGTTTATTGTTACGTAATGTTTAGATTTCGATATAAAAATATAATTTGAATATACTTTTTTAAACAGGTTTTAAAAAGTATATTCAAATTATATTTTGATAACAGGTAAACAGGTTTATTCAGGTTTCGTAAATATGCAACAATGAAATTTTTATAAAGTGCATCCATGTTTAAATCCTGTGACTCTTTAATGTAATAAATTATTGGATTATCAATACTAGTGAAATTAATTATATTAGATGAGAATATAATCTGTAATAGTCATAAAAAATGCTGAATGAGAAAGTTTTTGTATTAATTAAATTTTAAATACTTTCGTTTTTCCAAGTTCCCATTTTTGTGAGATTATTGGAAATTAGAAAGATGCCTTGGACATAATGTGGAACAGTATAAGTTTTTTTTAAAAAAACTAGTAGTAAATGTTGCATATCAATAGAATTTGAAGTTAAATATACTCTTGTGAGTAAGTGATCCAAAGTAAGCTGATTTTAGCAACCATAAATCTGGATTATAAAAATTAACTAAAACTAAGTTGATCACTTCTTTCATAAAAACTTTTTCTTATATGACAGAGATATAAGGTTTTTTAATGTGGATTGGCATTCATGTAACAATATATTTTACAACTATTTTTCTTACAATTCATGGTTATATATGAATAATCATAATTTCTATTTTGAGCGAGGCAACATTCCTACCAATTTATTTAATTGAGTCTCATTAAACAATTTTCTTTTTAAATTTTAGTTACTTACAAATTTAAAAAAAGCTGATGAGTCTTCAGAAATGCGGAAAAGTTTTGACTTATTCCGGACATCAAAGATAGAAAAGTTTGCGGTTACTTTATTCTTTTCTTTGTTAAATATATGTGACCATATTATATATATTATTACAAAGCTAAGATGAATTTTCAATTTGAAACATTCCAGAACCAGGAGACATTTAATCTAATATATGCAATTTCATTAATTACTTTTTCTTCCAATTTACGCTTATTATCATATTCAGTTGGTTATATTTCACAGTTAGGATAAATGCTCTTATTTACTTTTCTAACATTATTTTCAAAATATTCATTTTTTCTTTTTAATTTGATACAAATGACTCATTTAATTAAAATTTATGACATTTTCTTTTTTTGAGAAAATCAGGGAGAAATTAGTATCCCAGCTACACAGAAATACCAGGTCTTATCAAATACGTAGCATGAGTTGAAAAAATCACTTTCATTCGTTTCCTTCACCATTTAAGTCTTTTTAATATTTTTAAATAATTAATTTTAAAATATTAAATAAAAAAAATTAGGGACATTTCATTTAAATTCACTGTTAGTACTAAATCTATTGAGAGAAAGGATTAAGCCCATTGTTTAGGGATGAGTTTGAGGTCTTACATTTACATAGGCACATAGATCTTCCCCAATTCCCTTGGATTAAAAAATCAATAATCGTATTTATTGCTAAAAATAAAGTCTTGTTAAACGAAATACTATAAATATTAAATTACTCCTTCTAAGTTACCGGATTATCTAATCTTAATTAAAAGAATTATGAAGAGCTGTTAAATGTCCCAAAATCGAAGTACTTCAATAATTTATCAGTTATGTGTTCTATGTTCTAAGAGTACTTCTTACATTCATGCCGCTCTCAGTAAGATTTTCCGTGCAACTCTAAAAAGTATATTTTAAAAACAAGTTTGGGTGGTTCAAAACACCCCTCTCGTGATGTACAAAGACAGTGTCGGTTTTCAGAAGACCTCTTCAAAGAATAAGGGAAAGTTTTATTGGGGGCAGTTCGGTGGGTTGGTTGACCTTCTGAATGTCGCACTCCCACATAGCAATATCTCTTGGGGACTAGGAATTCTTTTCTTGATGGGTGTTATTCGGCTTGTCAATCAAACCTTCCTTCGTTACTTTGATCCCGCCTAATCTCCCCCATAGATAGGTGGCGCTTTCGTCGACATCAGGTTTTGTTCTCTGTATATGGCACTCTTAACTCTACTTCCTGTGTGTTGAATTCTATCTATGGGACAATATCTTATTTATAATAAGAAATTATCAATCAGAAAATCAATTAAAATTAAAAAATAAAACTCTTTTTGATTCTTTTCTGCATTTAAACCTAATATTTAATTTAAAAAATAAACCTCTTTTTGGTTCTCTTCTGCATTTAAACCTAATATTATTTTTTTGGTTAAAATTAAGATTGCTTAATTTATTTATAAGATATAATAATTATTATAACTTATTTATGAATAATATAATATCAACAATAAAATATTGCCATATAATTACAATAATATAAATTTTGAAATTAAGATATTTCCTTAAAAATTGCCCATTTGCTTCGTTTGAATCAAAAAATATATTATTCTAAAGCATCGTCTGCACCACATTCTACATTAATATTCAGTTATGCAATATTTCCTTCTCTTTCTGTCCGTAAATCAATAATTGAAAACACCGACGTTAAAACTTAGCTCGCCAATATTTCTTTTACTCTTTAAAATTCCGAATTTTTTCGTTTAATTTTTCTAGTTAGTTTACTTTTTCCTATTTCTTCAATCAATTTATTTCTTACAATTCACTCATTGATCCTCCTTTTGCTCATTTTAAAATTAAATCGTCTGCAATATCCAGCAACGAACGTTCCACTGTTAAAACGGAAATGCAAAATTTTGTCTCTAAAGCAGCTTCCTGTTTTGCAGAAAGGGGAGGGAAGAAAAGGAAACAAAACAATTGCCAAAGTCTTATGCAGCGTTTTATTTTCCTAAAAGTTTCTTTCATCAATTGCTTTCATTGAATTTGATATCTTTTTTTTCTTCTGTTTGTTAATACCTGAAAAAGCATTCTGAAATGCAAATTCGATTTTTTTATTGCTTGCTTAATACGGGAAAATGTATTATTGTATTCTTACATTTGCAAAGCTTTTCGTTTTATAACAGAAATCTTCAACAAATGGAAATTGAAAAAATTATGCTATATTTTTTGGCAACATTTCATTTATGAGTATTTTCAAACATTGGGTAATATCACTCGAAAGCTGAGAAAAATTTTAATTAATGCAATAAAAAAATTATGTGTATATAAAAAGTTTTAATGCATTAATTTTGATTTTAAAGTGCTGCATATATATATGTCGAGTTTTACAATCTTAGAAATTAAAAATTTTAATTTTAACTAACCATATCTATATTTAAAAATTTCTATTATGGTAATTGCAAGATTTTTCGCATTGCAAAAAAAAAAAAATCTATTTAAATAATGCTTCAGTTGTTTTCTCCATATGAAAAATAAACTATTTAAATAAAAAATGAAATTCATATTTTAAAAAAATAATTTTAATTAGCTATAAAATTATTTTCTACTATTTTTACATTATTAAAATTATTTTCCGCCATAGTGAGTATGATGTAAGCGTAGTTGAAAAATGAAATTTAAAGAAGATTTGAGCTTCTGGTTCAAAATATCGAATGTTGATATTGTTTTAGGCTAGATATTTATTTTATTTTTAAAATTTATTCTTATACAACAGCGATAAATGGAAACCGATAAATAAAACAAATGAAATATTGTTGCAATACACCTGTGCGAAAACACAGTTGATAAAACATTGAAAAGTATTGTTTTAAAACATATTTACAATTATTTCCAGAACTAAATATAATGAAAGAAAAAAATTCACAAAATTATTGCCACTGAAAAACTTATTTTTTATTTTTAAAGTGATATAAAACGACTATTCAAATAGTGAAATCAGTTTTAGCTATTTAAGAAATTTGATAACATTTTTAATTTAAAGATTTAATTTAAATTTTGAGCTACCTTTCTGAGAGAGTACGGTTTACCCAAGAAATTACAAGGTATCAATTTGATAATTCTAAGTATAAAGACATATATAACTTTTAGAGCATTTTGAATTATTTTTATTAATATTATTCGTAGCGCAAATAGTCTGCCAAACTATAAACATTATTATGTTGATAACTAATATTTTATTATATTAAATTACAGGCATTATTGAATATATTTATATATTGCTCCTGGAAGAAACGACATTGCATTTTAAATGATAAAAAAATACATTTGTAATGATAAAAATTATTTAAGTTGTGTAATATGGTGACTAGAAAATTATTAAATTTAGAAGTTTGAAATTTGAGACACATTTTGATTCATATTAAGAGGAACTAATGGAAATGTTAAAGGTAAACTCAATTTCATTACATGATTTAAAAAGAGTTTAGTTTAACTATTAAGCCGTTTTACAAAACCATTTAATCACTTTAATAATATTTTAATTTGGTTTTATTAATTAATTACACGTATAATTAAGAATTGATATTAATTATAGAATTTAAGCTGATTTATTCGATGTTGATCGTGATTAATATTTCTTGTTTAATATTTTTAATGTAAAAATTATTTTTAAAATGCTATAATATATAAAAAAATGAATTGCCTAAAAATACTTTTAATTAAAAGAATAGACTTCATAATTAAAAGTGGCGATTAGCTAGTTAACAGACAGACGGAATTTTCTTTTTAAGTTATTAAAATTTGTTTCTTATTAATATTCGCTAGTCAAAACATGAAAATAAACCAAATCCATGCGTGTTTCTGATCGACATTGTTTATCGTCTGCTTTTAAACTTACTTAGTGTTCTTCAAGAATCCTCCTAATATGTTTTGGCAGAAATTCTTACATTTTTTGCTTATCAATAATAATAAAAAAAAAAAAGAATTATTACAAAATATAAATAAAATTAGTATTTAAACAATTTATTAAAAAGAGAAGCAAATTATATAAAATTGAAAATCAGTGTCCCTACATTTTTTTTTACTTTCATGGTATATAAATAATATTTTTGAATTAATATATTCTCAAATTATCGCGAGGAAACACAAAAATATTTTAACAGAAATATTCAAAAACAAAGATACACCAGTTACGATTCTTCAACCTAGAAATGGAATATCTATAAATAATTTTATTTTAAAACCGAAATTTATTAACATATTTAGGGAATTTGAAAATTAATAAAAATTAAAACACTGCAAGGAAATATCCCTAATGTGAGAAAATGCATAAATTTTACACGGTTATTAATTGAATATATACTTATTTTTTACGATATGAAATATGTCAGTTATCTTTCTCTCGTTTTCAGTAATAAATATTTTTAATTTGTCAACCAGACTGTTTAGAGGAAGATGTGTTACATATGCACGGATGATGAAGATGAAGAAGTGCGTATACATATGCCATGTTAAAAGGTGTATACTTCCTAAAAGATTTGTTTTATCGAGGAGTTATTTAAATTCCTCAATAAAACCAACAGGAGTCTTCCCGTAACTTTCTTGCATAATCTTCAATAAAAGTCTTATTCTCCTTGCTCTGTGAATGTAAGTACAGGGTGTCCCAAATTGAAGTTACTCTATTCAGAACTACATACCGCCGTAAGTATTCATCCGAAAATTCTGAAATTTTGGGTACGCCTTAATAAAGGGATGGAAAAGGCATTTTGCTAAAAAACAAATTTGTTTCAAATGTCACCATAAGAGGGTGTATTCATGTAAAGCGGGTCTGTCCTACGCGATAGATCCCGAATCGTCGCCAATAACCCAGTGCGCAGCTGTAGTGCGACATTAATTCAACCAACCAACTAACCAAACATTTAAAACTACAGCATATGCAAATGTTGCAACGTCACATAATAAAAGAATAAAAGGGAATGCGTTCCTTGAAAACTTCATACGAGTGTGATCACGACTTAAAATGACTTTAAGTTTGCAATCTTGCTCTTTATAAGTCAAACTGTTTTATCAAAACCACGATTCAGCACCAGCAGCCTTAAGGAAATTTCGGACTTTGAAGGATCTTCGAACAGGTCCAATGGCGTCTCAAGAATTAAAGAAAATGATTATGAAATTTGAATAAATGGGATTGTTGGGTGTCCGTTCTGGAAGGGGAAGAAAATCAGTTCGTTGTCGAAGTTCAGAAGTCGTTTAGGAGGTTGCACTTTAAGTAAAAGAGGACAAAACATCAAACTTCATGGCTAGCAGTAGTGTTTGCCATATCTCAACAGTGTAGGATAGGCCACGTCCCCCTGAGCATAGGATCCTCAGGAATATCTTACAATATTATCCATACAAAATCTCACTTATTCATCAGCTGCATCCACGCACGATTAACGTTCTCGCTGCTGTTTCTTGCTCGGTGTGAGGTCGATTCTGAATGGCCTTGGAACATTTTGTAGTCCGATGAAGCTCATTTTCATTTAGACGGCTCGGTGAATACGCCTAACTGCCGAATTTAGGCTACAGAACATCCCCTCTCTACCCTAGATGTCCCGTTACATTCACCGAAATTAACGGTATGGTGTGGATTTAATGCTTCCTTTATTCTGGATCCGCACTTCTTAGAGGAAGAAATTCCATCAGGTGCAGTGATATGCACTATCACGAATGAGCGATGTGTATCGATGTTGGAGAATGCAGTTGTTCCGGCTCTACAATCACACCAATGTCTTGACCCAACGATTTTCATGCAGGATGGTGCGACTCCACACACACTGCAAATTGTGTAAAAATATTCTGAAAACACATTTTACAGAAGAAATAGAAATAAGCCGCCACTTCAATAATGCTTGGCCTGCCCGATCCCCAGACCTTAATCCACGTGAATTTTGGCTCTGGGGATATTTGAAAGATCTGGTCGGCCATGACAACCTGAGAACATTGCCTGATCTTAAAGCAAGTATTTACCGCCAAGTGTTCAATATTTCACTACGCTCCACTGTTGAACATGCCATTTTCAGATTTCAGAGGGTAGCTGACAATGGTGGTCATCATATTGAACATGACTTGGATTAATTCCAAGCTAATATGTAGTTCTTATAACAAAATAGTTGATAATACACCCTCTAGTGGCGACATTTGGAACAATTATTTTTAGCAAAATATCTTTACCATCCCTTTATCAAAAAAAATTTCAGAATTTTTGGATGAATAATTACGGCTGTATGTAGCTCTGAATAGGTTAACTTTAATTTGGGACACCCTGTATATTTTGGGACACCCTGTATTATCTTTCAGGCACTGGAAAGTAATAGTTAAGAACTAACTTTTGACTTGAATTTAGCATTTTTTATTGAATCTACAGCGGGATTAAGTGTTTTGTACTCGATTTTTACAGACCAATGGTCACTAAAATTTCAGATCAGACTATTGTTGTTGTTATAATATAACATAGCGAATTTCATTGATTTAAATCTTTGCGTTTATAAGATCTACCTGGCACCCGGCGGTAGATCTTATAAACTGCCGAAAAAATAATATTAAGTGCAATCAGTCAATAATTTGCCAGTGTTTTATGGAAATGGGATGAACGGTACGACAGTATATAAAATACGAACAAACAAATATTCATTTTTATATATTAGATTTGTGAATTCTTTTAGAATTGGAAAGCTTGGTGTTCTTTCAGAATGGTAATGAAAGACACTATTTGAGATTTCTCTTGATTCGTTTAATATTCGTTCAGTAATCTCAAATTTAATTTTAGAAATGTGATTAAAATATTTTTTTAAAAAATTGATTAAACATAGGAATCTTTATACCATAAAACCGTTATTATGGTTGAAAATAAAATTTTTGAAAATTAAGATAATGCAAAATTATTTGTACTATAATATTTTTAGAAGTTGTTGCGAAAAACGCAAAAATTTAATAAATAATTTAAAACCTTCAGGACTGGTGTCCCCAAAAATTCATCACATAATCGTAATAAAGTTGTTCCTCTGAGAATGATTTACATGGCGTTTACGTACAATAACTACAAAATATCAAACTTTAACTTGAATTTAACACTTCTATTGAATCTCTTGTGTCATCTCGACGAGTTATTTGGAGATTAATCCTTGATAAATAGATGCGATTGAGATCCGATTTTTTAAAATTAAATTTCTGATAATTGTAATATGTCTATAACCATTCCGTAGCAATTAGCTGACCAATATAGACAAATATGACAACATATAGATAAATATTCATTTTTATTTATATAAGTTGCATTTAAATGCATGCAAAAGTAGTCAAAAAGGAATTGAATGAACGAATTTGGGTCAGAATTTCACATGTATTTATATTCTAGGTTCTAAATCTATGTAACTAATTACTATTACTATCTACCAAATTATTGGCATTCTATAGTTAGAGGTTTCATTTGTACTCGAATAACCAGATAGACAGAATTCCTGTGATTGGGTTTCGTTCAAAATTTTATCTACAAATTTCATTATAATTCAATATACTAAATTTCAACCATTAAGCTCAAAGCGTTTATAAGTTATCGCATTCACAAACAGATGTACATAATACAAAAAATTTCAGAAAGGCTCAACATATAAAAATTTTCCCCTGATGGAGGAATATTTATCATTTATAATTATTTTATAGGCTCTGGTAAAATATAAAGAAACTTATTTTAAGAATAATCTATATAATACAAAGGAGTGAAAAAATAAACTAGCAATGATTCGAATAGAGAATTGAGCAGATCGATAAATAAATATAAATTGTATATATATTTTAATACATTACTAAAAGTATCCAGAATAAGAAATTCTATGGGCGAGAAAATATCATTTTTGTCTGCTTGTCAGCTTTGAAAAATAATATAAAATTCAAAGCTGCAAAGAATTTTAATAAAACCTGCTTTCGGAACAGTTTTATTGGAAAATATTTACAACTAACTGATCCCGGCAAGTTGCTGCTAGAGAAGATATAATGTTGGAAATATCATTTGGAATTTAAAATAACTGACTTGTTTAGTTGGAAATAATAGAAAGAATAGCATTTATTTTCGCATCGGAAATGGCTACATCCATTGAAATTCAATGACATATAAAAGAGAATAACAATAATATTTCTCCTATTCAATTTTATTTTTTAAACTTTATTATACTTTTTTTGGCAATACTTTTTTTGTTGTTGTTTTTCCGTCTTCTGTTGAAAAAAATAAATTTCTTGACTCTCCGACTCGTAGCCTCCAACTTCCAACTGGCCATGTGAAAAATATAAAATTTCTAAGTTCATCCCACACACTTGAATTGATTGACCTTGCGATATGTTGATGGTTATAGAGAATGTATGCCGACTGAAGAACTACAGTCGTTTGAAATTAAAAGGCATCTCGTTGGTAAATAATTGTAATGCGTGGAATCTGCAAATCCTCCAATCGACTTTCCATTAAGAATAGCTTCTTGCCACATAGTGATTCTGATGCACATGATCAGGTAGCATTTAAATGCTATCTTTCGATTTTTGCAGCTGGTTGATGTTGATATTTTGAAGCATGTGAATTTCAATTCGTAAACGATTTGCTTTATTGCTCGCTTGCCTTTTTTCTTCGTTTGTTTAAGATGTTCGATGTGCTTATTTCTATTAACTGTGCTGGTAGATCTAAAGGCCTTATCACACGGCGAAGTATCGTCGGTACTTTCCTTCAGCAAACGACAACGAAAGTGACGTCACTTGTGTGACATCATTTCAAAGTTTCACATGATTGGTTGAATTTCTTTTGCAGATAATATTTCGTCGGCATTTTCAAACTGGTTAGAAAAAGTTGTCGATGACGTAAAACTTGCTTGACCTGTTCTTGAGGGTAGAAACGGAAAATTCCTGAAGTGACAAATGTCTAGATGCATAAGTCTTGTCGAAGAAATCAACATGAGAAGCTCTTTTATAACCGAAATATCGTTTGGCAATTCACTGAATAAATATAAAAATCTACTGTTTGTACTGGAATTTTTCAATTATGTATAATTTAACTGGATAGGCATCGATAATAATAATTCTATTTTGTACGTGTGAGATAAGTATGTGCAAATCACCTTAATATGCACGCTCAATTACAACTTTCTGCGTAGATGGCTATTCATTAATGAGAAAATTAATTAATGAAGAAAAAAATTATTTATTGCTTACAGTAAATATTTTCGATTTCATTTCACCCATAATGATTGACATCAATTATCATAATTTTCTTTTGTTTGATATATGTGCTATTAACTCCAAATGACATATGCGTTTGCCATTTATTGCTTGTCTTTCATCAGTTTTAAAATATAACTTTCGCTCAAGTGCAAGCAGTAATTTGACCAAGTTTCATCACAATCGGTTGAATGGAGCGGCAGCGCGTAAGGTACGAACAAACAAAAATTCATTTTTATGTATTAAATTATCACTATGAGTAGAAGAGACGAATAACTTAAGCAAGTTTCGTGCATTAATCATGTATCATACTCTGTAATTACTCACTTCTGATCAATGAAATAATGTCCTTAATTATCCTGTCTTTCCAGGGCATTCAGAGTAAACTGAAGAAGTATTGCAGTCAGGACAGGAGAATACAGGAACATGTAATAGTTAATGCTGAAAAATCCATCATATGAATAAAATTTCATGTTTATTCAAAATACAATTTACATCCCGTTATTGAAGTAGAGATTACTCGTTACTTATAATTTCTTATTATTATCCCGCTAAGAATACTGGCTTTTGTAGCTGCTAATCTTGCTAAAATGTAAGCACATAACCATTAAAAATAAACTCTTTAGAACTGAATAAGACATAAAGAAAAACACTCGTATCTGGCGAAAATAAATATAGAAATCATTCATATATATATATATATATATATATATATATATATGCATGAATGAATGATTATATACAACCATAAAATTATTAAAACAATTAAAACCCCTTTCCTGGTCAACAAAAATTAAAACGAAACCAACTAGGTCGAAATCGAAATTAAAACTCAGTTCGGAGTTAAACGCTACAAGTTTACAAAGTGAAATAGAACCAATTAATGAAACACATCCAAATTAATCTAATTAATAAAATTATGTAAACGAAACAAAAACGGCACTAATTACGGAAACGAAACTAAAAATTATTACGGATTCAAACACGTTTAAGAATTAACATTTTTCTTTAATTTTTAAAAGTCAATCATTGCATTTGTTGAACGCAAATGCAGCTACAACTAAAATACAAATGGATCTAAATTAATTAACAAAATAAGCCAAGCAAAAAGAAACACAACCGAATCAAAACTAAACTAACTTTTTGACTATTGTTCACCGATGCCTCACAGAAAAAAAATCCCTTAATTTGAATTCTTGCTTGGAAGTGACCCTTGATGAAGTTTTCAGGCCGGATTCCTTTTTTATTGATTATAGTTTTGATTCGGTTGTGTTTGTTTTTGCTTGGCTTATTTTGCTAATATATTATATATATATATATATATATATATATATATATACTAAGCATATAATATATAAGCTTCTAAGCAGCTTTGCATGAAGAACTTGTGTGCCCAAGAAACCGCAGCAAAGAAGAAAAAGAATATATCTATGCACTTATTTTAATTTTCATATAACAGCAGAAATGTTTTTCAGTAAACTATATACAAAGCATTATTGAAATTTTGTAAACATTTGGGGAAAACTCACAATGAAACTTAGTACCAGTAGATTTTTTTTTGTTTGTTTCAATTTTAATATTTTTGTGTTTCAAAACTTTTTAAAGTTTGGAATAATGATAAAACCAAAAATATTTTGAGACAATGCGCCTTCATTGAAATTCAAAGTTCGTTTGCCTTGAGTTGCAGAGAGAATACTAGACCGGCTCCAAACATTATTGAGCTTTGGAAATTCCATATAATTGTAAATTGCTTTTTAAGTTTTTTTTGCAATAAATTCGATTGACCCTACCCTTAAATTTATTGTTCTGGTGTTTTAAGACTTGATTTCTCTTTCACGATTTAGATTTCATTTTTTAATCGTCTCCCACAATATTATTTTACTGATTTTCAGAAATCATGTGAAGCTCCTTTCAAAAGAAAGACTTGAGAATACTATGATATTATTTCTCTGCTCACTGTTCAAAGCGTCTCTAGTGACAATAAACTGAACTATTTTCTACTCTTTGTACTAATCTTTTGTTTCGTGTTATTGATATTCGCGCTATCATTGTATATAATCTTTAAGACCTTAAGAAGTAAACAAACTAAAGGACAAGACAGTTTTCTCGATTTTGAGTGAAACATAATATTAAACTTAAAATTTTAAAAATGGCCTCCTTAGGGTTGGATAAAATCAAACGAGTTTTTGATATTATAAAATTTAATGGAGGGATATTGAAGTCTCTTCGAACCATATATCGGTAATTTTGAAATCGATATGAAAATATTGGTGATTCGTTCTTCTACTTTGTAATAATTAGTGAATTTCTTCATATTGTAAAATATGTTTGGTTATTCATTCTTAAAACAAAAGTAGTTTATTTTATTGCAATATTTTTTAAGTTGCTCTAAAATTTAAACTATAGTTTGGCATCTTATATTAATCAAAAGTATAATTTTTTAAATGTAGCGTTTCATGTAAAAAAAATCTGGTCTTTAAGTGGTTTTTCTCATTTTTCATTTCTTTAAAGACAGATCAATACATCTCTTTTTCAAAATAATATTGAGTTTTATAAGAGTATTTAAAGGTTGGAGATTTATAAGGAATAACATTATTCATATTATCAGGAGATATGATTTACAACTTGCTGAAATAAACAATCATAAAAATATTTTCAAAGAAAAATTAACCCTTTTTTATAAAAATAACCAAATTTTTATTTCAAAATGTTAAAAGCATTAAATTTCATAGCTCTTATTCTTACATATTATAAATAATTGTTTGCTTTCATTCTTTCTCTGGAATAACTTTTGCCATATCTCAAAGCCAGTATACAATGATTCTCCTTATATTATTTGAAACTTGTCTTGCTATATAAATTTATTAAAAAATTAAGTATAATTATACAAAGGTATTTTTTACATGGTTTTTTCATAATTTTTTCTTCTTCTTTGGGATGTATAATTTCTTTGTATTTGCTATATAAATGTAAAAGAATATTTTTGACATTACTTTTCTTCACTATGTGTTTCGTTTTTTTTTTTTTTTTTTTTTCTATTCTTGCAAAGTAATTTCAAAGGAAATATAATTATCAACATTCTATTTTAAAGTTGTCATCAAACTTATTTGACATATTGCAATTATTTAATGTTATAGTATCTTCTTAAAAGCCCAATTTTTAATGTTTAGAAATTTATCAAAATGATTGGCCTGTTGAGAGAGAGGATATAGAATACTGTTCATTGTTATTTTATTATTACAGAGTCTGTATAGAAACTGTGTAGAAATCTCAGCTTGGAACATACAAATTATTAATATAAATTTCCTGTATTAATAGTCTCTTTTTGATGAATGGACTTAATATTTATTGAATCTAATCACAATAAATTTTGACTTGGGGAATTTTTTATTGTTTTGTGATTCAAAAATATAAAGTGTATAATGACAGTTTATAATGTTGTTGAGCAACTCATATTAATCTAGCAAAGTAAACTTTCCCTTAGAATCAAGTAAAATCTATTGAAAAAATTGTCAATTTCTTTAGTAAAGTCATGTACATTTTATCCTTTCTACATGTGATTCAGAATCTCTGCTGTTTTTTCATTCCTCTTTTTTGCTACTTGTATTTCTGCTCTGACAAGCTTTTATACTCCACATAATTTTAGATATTGCAATCTCAAAATACTGTATTTTACCATTTATCTCTTGTTCTATTGTATTATTACATATATATTATTGATATCTAGCTTTATAAAGGAGGTAGATAAAATAAATAAATACCACTAGTAGTTTAAAATAGACCAAAACTTTTTTTTTAATGATTTGATAAGAAAGGAAAGTATTTTCCTTCCCTGAATCCCTAAATTGATGTCCCATTCTCCAATTTGAAAAAGCAGTTATATCACTTCTTACCACAAGCATATATTATCCTATTTGGACTAGGAATTTAGCATTAATCAAACACTAAACTTTTTTTCACCAACTATTATACAGATTTTTGCATGGACAAAGTGACTGTTGGGCATAGATAGATGCTAAGACGTCAATCTTTGATACTGCACATTATTATATTTATATTGTTTCTTATAATTAACTACATTGAAGAGATGAAAGAAATAATACTGTGCTCCGAGTACCACTTATATTTTCTATATTACTGATGATAATAAGTTGCTCTGATCACTATGTATCTTAGCTGTACACTGATCCCTGTTATTAATTTAACAAGTTAACAGTGTGAAAATTTTGAATTTGTTAATACAAGTTCTAAAGTCTTGTTCTCTATACTTACAGTTTAGCATAGTAAAGAAAGATGAAAAGTTACATTGACAAGATCATCTCACTTCCGTGTTTAAATTTAAATGTATTCTGATTTTATGATAATTATTAAAGAAAGTAAAGATTTCATGTACATTATTTTTAATAGAATATCAGTATATAAAATTTACGAAAAGTTTCTTTTAAATTTTTAATTCTTTCAAACTTTTTTCAGAACTGATGAATTGAAAATGGGAACACTTGTGGGCACTGATAAATTTGGAAATAAATATTATGAAAACAAGATGTATTTTTATTGTAAGTATTCTTTCTGTTACATTTGTTTTTTTAAACCCAGTTTTAACAATTTTTAATTGTAATTCTCGCATACTATTGTAATTATAATTTCAATACAGCAGTTTTATTTTAATAATTTTCATTTCCATAAACTTTTCATATATAATTTTATTTTGTAGAAATTTTATGCTTTAAATATGCACCGGGCCAATTATAGGTTAATGTAATTTATTACAAGCAAAATACTGCTCTTGAAATATATGAATTGGCTGATTTTCTTGTAAATTATGGAGTTATGAGGACATATTTCTGAGAATTCTTTAGCCATTACATATACAATATTTGGAGATTTTTTTCTTTCTATTTTAAAAGTTAAATATTAAATATATTTTATAATTATAAAAATAATTCCAAATTCAGTATAACAAAATGAAGTGAAATATTAATTATAAAGCTATTGAATATTTCACTACTTTAGTTTTAAGTAAAGAAAACATTTGAAATGTTAAAAATATATGAAGAATTTTATTATTTTTTGTTGTTGCTGGAATAAATGGTTTGATTTTCTGTAGTTAAAGACAGTTCTTTTTTGATATGAATAGTCATAAGTACAACTTAAAATAAATAGCAGTAAATGCTCTTGATGGAAATAATAATGCATTGCAGAATTTAGGACAAGTTTCATGATCTGTGAAAGATTTGAACAATTATTTTTCTAGAACAATAAGAAGGGGAAAAAAATAGATTTAAGACAAAGAAAAGTTATACAAATTTTTAGAGACATGAATTTCAGAATTTTGAAATCTAATTTTATCATTCTTATGATTGATTATTATTTTTGTTTTTATTTAAATTTATACATTTTGTTATTCAATTAATCATACATATTTGTGTTTTGTTTGCATAATTCATCATTTTATGAAATTCAGCTTCTCTTTCTTCTAAAAGTGTGTAATTTATAGTTTTAAGAAGCTATAAAATATTATTTCCATTTTGAACTTGCAGTATGGTTTCTAGATTAAACTACATGCAATTTATGATTTTTTTAAAATTAAAAATTCAAACCAGTTTTGTGTCAAACTTCTTTAACTGTTATTTATTATTTAAAACTCTCTTTTAGTCAATATTGTGAAAAATTTTGATTATCATTCTAAATTTGTCTTAATCTGCAAAATCATAGTAGATGCATTTCATTTTCATCAAAATTGAATAAATAAAACAATAAATATATGTTTTCCCTTTATTTTCATGTGAATATCTTTTTACTTAAAGTATATCACCTCATTTTCAAGTAACATATGTATCTTTGAATTCATTTTCCATTTTTAAGCTCGAAATCGCTGGGTTGATTATACAGAAGCTGTGAATTTAGATTATGATGGAAGTCAAGTGCCACCTGAATGGTAAGCCTCGAATTTGAAATTTAAATTTTATTGATTTACGTAAACAAATTTTGTTATATATTTTCTAGTTATTTAGTGAGATGCTTGTAATTTTTAACTCGATTCTAAAAATTTAGTTATATTAATTGCATTACTAATTAATTTTATCTATACCTTTTCTATATATATTTTTAAATAACAAAAACATTCGTTTGCTTTCATTTCTTAGTGTGCCTAGAAATATTATTTTGTTTAATTATTTTGATCTGCTATTAAATTTCTGTTTGAATTATTTAAAGAAAGAGTTTTATTATTATTACTAATGATCTAACATTTTCACAAAAGAAATAAAGAGTAATATGCCTTTTAATTTCCTATAAAATATATTGAATATTTAATATTGACTTGTTAATAGTGTTATTTTTATTACAGAATTATCATATATTGATTAACATGATGCATAATACTATAATTTGAATAGAATAAATTAATTGCTAATTCTGTATTTAATGTATATCATACCTTACAAAGTTAAGTGAATGGAGAATTATAATTTAATAGCTAAATTTTGTATTGTGGGAAAATAAAATATTTTTTTTTAGGCATCGATGGTTACATTATATGACTGATGACCCACCTACAGTTAAAAAACCTGTTGATCATAAATGGATTATGGATCATACACCTAATGTGTCTGGTACAAATAAAGCTTATATGCCTTATCCTACAACTAAGCCCAAGATTCAAGCATGGGTACCACCTAAATAAAGTTGAGATGCAATTATAAATAGAAAAATGTTTGAAAAAAAGAGTCCATATTATGTATTGATTTATATCTGTAATATACTTTAGAATTGTTAGAAAATAAAACATGAAAATTTTAACTGCATAATATTTTTTTCAAGCTGAATATATTGCTAGCTTCTGAATTATAAAATGACAAACTAATTTAAACCCTTCTTCTTGCATAAAAATTTTGACTTCAATATGAAAAGAAAAAAAAAATAGTACAAAAACCAAAAAAATTATATTTTCCTAAATTATTGTTTATACCAATATGTTCACCAGTAGCAGAATATTCTCTTTACAAAAGTGGCAATAAATAATTAAGTAAGGCATAAAATGTAGACTTCTTTTTTGTAAATTATCAATTATGATTAATATATACACACAATTATAAATAAAATATGCAAATAAAAATTCTATTGAATATTAGAATTTTTGCTAACTACAGATGTTTTCAGGCATTATTGAGCATTTAGATCATATCTACTAGATGATTCTACAACCAATAATTTTGATTTGGCAACTTTTTTTTTTTTTTTTTTTTTTTGTTCATAAAGAAAGATTTATTTAATATAGAAAATGTAATTAATTCAATCTTTAAAACATGTACATTCCTCCCCCTTTTATTGATAATATATAAAGAATATTAGTTTGTAATTAATAACCAACTGTAATTGATATATTTTAAGGTAGTTATTTTCATAAAATTACAGAAAAATTCAAACGCTATGTTATTATAAATCAATTCGTGCATTATATCTGGTCTGTTTGTTAAACAGAATTCTCGTATGAATAAACAGTGCTATCTTAAATACAATTTGTAGAGTCAATATGTAAGTGGTCCCTGAATAAATAATTAATACACATATGATTGAATCATCTTTTAGATGAACAAGAAATATGAAAAATTCCAAATTTGCTGAAAGGGCTTCAGAATTTAATGAAAATAAAATATGACTTTATATGTTCAGAAACCAAAGTAAGGACAATTTAAGAAATTTCGATAACTTTTTCTCATTGCTGGAACTCTTACAATCTCATTTGAATATTACATGGTTTATGATTTTATAAAATTATCTGCTTAGCGGCAGTAAATTTTATGAATCCGCATTTTCAATCCACATTGAATGTGTTCCTGATTAATTACAAGAATGAAATGAACGTATTGAACAAGGTGTTTCCATTTTGACATTTTTCAAATGGCGTCACGAACACAAAAGATGTAATAATTATTAAAACAGAATAACTAAAATTTTATTGTACATTATTTATATACCATCAGATATTTTTATTAATGTGAAATCTATAGATGATGAAAAGGTCAAGACATTTTTCACCTTTCTGAAATGCTATGTTGATATTTTGAAATCAGATGTTATCTTGCATTAGAATACTTAGCAAATACATACTGAATTATCATTTATTTTTGCGATAATGTTAATATTAAATGGTTTGAGAAGATGATTATTTTAAATGAAGGATGAAAGACTCAAAATTGTTCATTCTTTATATATTTATCCATTCAAATCTGTATTTCAAGCTAATCAACCCAATTTTGATAGTTTCAAAAGAGCTAAGCTAATTGTGACTCTTTATGATACAATTTGAAAAAAAGATTCTTTGTTGAAGTTCCTTGACCAATTTCCTTCTTACATGTTTGAAAAGAGTGACCTCATATTTAAACAGGCATGTAAGGAAGTGAAGGCAAGTCATAAGAATGCTGTTGAAATTAATTATGTTAGATATTAAAATCATTTTAGATTTTTTAAATATTAGATCATAATTATTGTTATATTTCATGAAATGAACATAATAATATATCTTCAGTTATATCATCCAAATATATATTTATTTGCTTTCTTCTTAGGTTGTGTACTTCCCCTATTAAAATAGCTCATTTAAAAATAAAGATAATTTGTAAAATATGATTTTATTTGCACAATCGACATTAAGCAGTTGTGTGTAGTAACCAAATTCAAGACCCATCCTTAGAATAGAATTCCCACTGGCAACATATTAAAAAAGATTCATTCAACTGAAATGATTAAAATAAATCAGCTTAATTATTAATTAAATATTCAAAACCTGCATATAATCAGTGGATGATGATGTATAAAATCATTATATTCAATTATGGGGTTTCAGCAAGGAATTACAATGAGATTAGATTATTTTTGATTAAATTATAAAAAAACTGCAGTTTAAAAAGTGTACAGAAGTGTCACATTTCTTGAGATTCAATATTTCGGGATCATATTTAAGTAAATATTTCATTATTAGTAGTAATATAAAATTACTTTAGTAATTATTTATGTGGGGTAATTCTGCCAAACAATGATTAGAACATCATCTAATCATTGTTGGGCAGAATTATCAATCAAAATATCATTCTTTAGAATTAGTTTTAGATGTTTTAATATACAAAATTACATTTCCTGTTGCTGAATCTTAAAAATTCATGCAAGATTTTACTGATTAAATTTGGTTATTCATTTGGTATAAAAGTATTCAATTCACTCTGGTCTATGCAGTGCTATAAAAACATCAATTTCATAAATATTTCAAGTTTTAGAGAGTTGGCATCATACAGTAACTGTCGTAGCTGAATAACAAGATAATTCAAAACAACAATCAATGCAATTCAATATCTATTGGAATAACTATTGATACATTATACCCTTATTGAAACCAGTTAAGTTAGATAAGCTATTTTTTCAAGCCAGAATGTGAGTCGCCAACCAATAATCTGAGGGGATCTAATTGAAATAAATTATATTAGTTCACGGTTAAAACCAAATTCAGATGAAATATAATAAATAAATTAGCATTTTATATTAGACAAATAAAGAATTGCTCACTTTTTGCAAAAAATATTCCAAGATGAATTCTAAAACCATCATTTTATGTAAATATTTCTAAATGCATCATTTAATGAAAACACATAACTTAAACTGAATAAATTTTTATTATAAACAGTATATTAGTTTTAACACATACAAAAATAAAAGACTTGTGTTAAAAAATACAAATCTCATTAAAAATTTCATACAAAATACACTCTTCAAACAACAGCAATCTGTACACAGGTCAGTAAAATGTTGCTAAGTCCATTTATTAATTTAAAAATAAACCTTTTTTTTTTAATTTTTAACAGTTTATAAAAAAAGTAATCCAATTATCAAAATATGACAATTTTCAATCAAAAAGACATTCAAAATGTGAAATTCACAACAAAAACATTTAAACATTAATATACATTTCAACATGTTACCGTAAACACTTAATACTCTTAAAAATTAATCAACAATATATGTACATTTTTACAAAAGGATTTACAGTGTTAAACACAATATAGATATTGTACTTGCATAAAACTGGCTTATAACTACACAGATGAAATACTGGAAAACAAAATGAAGCAGAAAAAAAGTGAAAAAAAAAAAAAAAACATATCACAATTACATCAGATATACTGAATGGCATGAACTGTACAGCTGGACAAAAGGGAGGTAAGATTGAAAATATTAACCCTCATTTGTACTTGGCACCTTATGGGTCAATAATTATTTACCATTTGAAAACAATACAAAGTTTTCATGCAGGTGCAAATTCCAAGTTGATGAATGGACTGGAGGACATAATATCCACTTCCTTTTGCTCCATACCTCGGCCTAAAGGACGCACAATAGGAGAGACAAAGCAAATCAGTAAACAAATAAGACAGAACACTAGTGCACAATCCAAACTATTTCAGCGGTGTAAAGGTCAGTGAACTAACTGGCAAGGATGCTGATCTCTAAATTATAGCCATATAAAATTTAAATCCTTCAAAAGAGGATTTTAACAAAAGTAAACATTTTTTCCTTTCTACTTAATGAGTGTGTGTAAAGCATTAGTTATGTTTTTTGGCAGATGCTGGAATATATTTTTTCTGTGTTTATTAATAAGATAATGCAATAATCTGGATAATGCAATTGTATTGTACAATAAGGATGAATGAAATTCTGAAGGGGAATGAGAGATATGTTCAGATTTGCTCTACAAGGGAAGTAAAATTCTGCTGCTTTCACAATATTCTACATTAGCCTGTATGTATAAAGACAAAGAAAATTCTTCTGTAGCATTTATATTACCAGTAAGGATAAGAAAATCTAAATTTTTTATTGAAGTTTAATGCAAGATTAGGCTGTTCTTTACTTTTAAATTAATTATTCTATATAAGAGCAGTATTTAAAACTACATTACTAAAATGTTTGAATTTAAAGATAAATTAATGAATGGATAACAAAAACGACTACTGATTAAATGTATTCTGTATTACTTAAAGGGTATTTTTTTACATGAATTGTGCTTAATACATAAAACGAAATTATAGATTTTTAAAAATTAATTTTCAGCAATATTCTTTATAGATTTTGGAAAACTATCTCAGGGATTGTGCACCACTTATATACAGACATCATGACATGACAAACAAAGCAGAAGCAGCAAGCAAGCAAAATTAAGCAATACATCTTACCTGTATCTATTTTTATATTTTTACCAATTGATATAAACACGACTTAAGTTTTAATACACATGATAAATAATAATATTTATTATTAAATCTATAACTTTAAAAGGTCTTATTTTGTTAATTTCAAATTAAATCAATTAAGTTAATTTCAAAGCTTTGATAACTAACAAACTAAAATATTTCAAACATTTCTTCGTTGAAAAAATTAATTTAAATTAATGAAATTTAACCCAATTTAATTAGATGAAGCTTTTTAAATTTTAAACATAGCAATACATGCAAGAAACAAGAAGCAGACAGGTGTTGCGAGCCAGAAAAAATTTTTACCAACAAAACAGAAATCCAATAAATCTGCTAGAACAAAATTGTTAAACAAATTAACTCAAATCCAATAGCCAGCCCTGCATAATGTTAATAAACTGCAAGAAAATATCCATATCCATCAGTAATAAAGAAAAGTATTCCCTTCTCCAAAGAAAAAGAATGCTTGTTAATCAGGAAGTATTCTTGTTAGGCACAAGTTTGTCAGAAATGAAATCAAGTTTAGCAGTTACTTCAGATAAGATCTCGGAGAAAGGGCACACATCCGACAGTGCCATTCTGTCGGGTAACTTTAAAAGTCATGCTTGCGGATGCGTAGCAGTTCTCCGCCGAGAAGAATTAACATTAGATTTAGCATAGCGTTTGTTACGTCTATTGACAGTGTTAGATTTAATGATGGATGAAAACCCACTTGGTAAGGGATTGTGCTCGTAGTACTCTATTATTTCCATCAATCGTGGTTCAACTTCTCCTAACAATGGTCTGAGGGAAGGGTTACCATTCCAGCAGTCTTCCATCAGCCGCCAACAGTTTTCATCGAATTGAGGGAGGCGTTCTGGTCTTGCTCCTGTAAAGAAATATGAAAGTAAAAAATATTCTTTAAGGTAGAGGAGTATGAATTTTATGTTAAATTTTCAAATTAATATTACAATAATTCAGTGATTACATATCGATATAGAGAACTTATTTTTTTAAAGCCAACTAATATTTATTTATTGATAATATTAAAAGATAAGAATTGGAGTAAATATCGATACTGAAATCAATTTTTTTGTTTTAGCTGATATTTTTGCTGGCAAAGAGTTTTGAATATCATATATGATTTTAATCTTTTGATTTTTTTTTCCAACTGAAATATGGAAGCATAACTAATATATAAGCATAGAAAATTTTAGTTCATTTGTATTTGCTGGATGATATTTTTTTATTTATACCAAGGTTTCTTAAATTCTTATCCTCTTCCCTTGGGGTCAAAACTAATCTGCCCTTTCACCATTTATCATAATATTTGGAATTGATTCAAAGTTGGAAAATAAATAAAAAGAGTATTTATCATAATAATTTTTAGAAAGCTAATAAATAATATTCAATAAAAATTCTATCAATTAAAGTGGCTTATTAGCAATGTTATTGTAGAAGATCCTGTAAGAGCGAGTTTTTACAACTAAATTTTTATGCAAAAATCCCAATTAAAAAAAAACTAATTTATTTAAATAAATTAGTTGCTGGTGGCCAGCTGGTTAGCAAGCTGGTTTTGACTATTTTTTATCAATAAAACAACCAATTAAGAATAAAATTCAGTACCTAATACTACAACACAAATACCATTTCGAAATTTAACAAAAACTAGAAAGAACAAATTGCAATTTTGAGCCACAATGCTGCCAACAAAATTAAATTGCACACTTCATCCTCATAATTTCTGAATGGTAATAAATCATCACAAACTTTAAAGCTAAGACAAGTCTGTCAACTCTTTGATACAAATAAGTCTTCAAATTTTATTGGCCTAATTTAAATATTTGAAAGAAATTGATGAAAAAGGCTTGTTTATATCATAGTTGCCTTACTTTGAATACTGTGCAATCCAATAAAATGATTAAAAATTATGATATACATTGTAAGAAAAAACAATAAATATTTAAACATCAGAATACCTAAATGCCATTTAAAGATAAATATTTTTATCTATCCATTTATTTACTACCATCTTTAAGTATTTGTTAAATCAATTGAAGCACATAAAAAGTCAAAAATAATTTAAGGAACATTTCAAATAACTATATTTCATTAAGTTTACATGTGATAATAGGAAGTCAACCCCTTAACATACAAATACTATATCCATAAACAAATAAGAGATTTTAAAATTAAATTTAAAATACAAAATTCAAAGAACTTGCCTTTCTTGACTGAAGTCCAAAGTTGGTCTTTACTTTGGCATTGTTCATACACATATGGAAGGCGAACATGATCTGCACAAATGTACCAAAACAAAATGCCAAAAGCATACACATCCACACTGTTGTCATATCTTCCACTGAATAATTCTGGAGCCATGTGGATGGGTGTGCCAACAATGCTTCCTGACATCATAGCCTCTGGTTTGCAGAAACCCAAATCTGTAATTTTTGCTCTATTATGCTTATCCAACTAAAAGAGAAAGCAAAATATGTCAAAATCAAATAAGTGTACAGAAGAAAAGAAATTTTTTATATAAGTATAAAGGCCTTTAGAAAACATCCATTTAATAACATAACTGTTTGGTGACACAGATGTACTAGAAGTAATTGTCTTATTAATTGTTTCATTTCAAAGATAAAGTAAAAGCTTGCAATAATCAGTTGAATCACGCTTTGTCGATTTATAAAACATATAATTATAATGCATATAAATATTGTCAAAATATAAGTACATGTAGGTAGGTATATATTTAGAATTTTTTTAAATGAAGTACTGTAATAATTAAATCTGTATTCTTGATGGAAAAAACACTAGTTTACACTTTTATTATTTTTTTTTCAATTAAACTTGAGTTAATGATCTTAAACTTTATAAGAAAACAGGAAATGTTTATCTTTTAGATTCAATTTATCTTTAAGATGAAAATGCTTACAATTATTTCTTTCAGTACTCTCATGGTTTTAAAGTAACAAAAAAGGTTGAAATCAATAACTTTGGGTTTTTCTTTTAAAAGTGTAGAAAATAGATTATCTTAATAACAAATTTTAAAATAAGATCATTAAATGACACACATTACAAACTACTACTGTCAAAAACTATACACCTAAATCATTTTAAATTTGAATTATACAAGAAAAAAAATGTAGTTTTTTCAAAGTCTATTCACAGAAAAGTTGTTTTCTGATCCAGAGATAAGTTTCAAGAAGGGATACCTAATTTATAATTAAATCTATCTCAAATAACAATTCATCTGAATACAAGCAGGTCTAAAATATCTAAAAAGCTGCACCTGACATCTCAGCCTAACTCCAATCAAACTGTGAGTAGAAATTTCACCAATGTGTAGTAAAATAAATAATTATTAACATTCTCTAAACAATTATTGATATAATTCTATTATGACAGTGAGAAATAGATTAATAATTTATGGCTTTGATTAAATGTAATGATCTAAAAAAAGATACATTTTCAATACACTTAATTGTATTATATTTCAAACCAATCATACGAAGTTTTCAGAAATTATATTTCATGAAGAATAATAGAATGTTTATATTGTCATTAATAATAATGCTTAGTGCTTCAATAGTTAGTAATGAAAAACTAATATTAATGAATGATATTAAATCAATCTAATTCATATATTACCAGGACATTCTTCAACTTGATATCTCTATGCACCAGACCTTGACCATGTAGAAAACGTATGCCTTGAACAACATCTAAAGCAAGCTATTAAATAAAAAAATAATATATTTCAGGTATAATTTTTAATTCCAAATTCAAGCATAATCAAAATTACATGAACACCTTAAGCTATTGCAGCAAGACTTTTTCTATAATACAAATTTTGTTTATTACATAAATTTTTTTTTAAAATTTACTTGTAATCTTGTTTTCCATGGTAAGCCCATTTTTAATGCAGAATACAAATCTCTCTGCAATCTATCCATAACCAGCAAAACAGCAGGTGTACTTCCACCAGCATATGTCAAATCAATCACAGATCCTCGAATCTGGACAATACGATCGTGTTCAGGGATACTCCTGTAAGATAGAATTAGATTTTCTAAGCAAAAACATAACCAGAGCAATTAATTTGATACATAATATATTCTATATTGTTTAGAATTTTTTGATTGATGCGATTTTTAAAGCAATATTTTATATTTTACCACTAGTATTCTATTAGCTAAATATGACTGTTACTTCAGAGGATGATTTTTTTTTTCAAAACGTGCATGATAAATTAAAAGTTTATTAACATAATTTAAATAATCATTTATTTTAAATTATTCAATCACTTTTTAAATTAAAAGTAATTAAGTATAAGTAGAGAGCAATCAATGAAATTAATTATTTAATTAAAAAATCAGGAGTAATTTTAAATAATCTTTTATTTTCCTGTAATTCATTGTATTTGCAAAATATTTTATACTGTTTCAAATTAACATGCTAAAAAATGTAAACATGTACATTAGCAAGAAAAATTCTATGAAAAATATGGATTATACATATAACCAAAATTACTCTTCAGTTTAACAATAAACTTGATATTTTTAATACTGCATATGCAAAAGTTGTACTGATTTTTTTTTAACTTTTCCATATAGGTTTTTTATATGCTGCAATAATCGGGATAAAAATTTGTCTCTCGTTGCTACATTTACTTCTCTAATTATATTTATAATCTTAATCTTTTATTAATAACATGTTGTGTATTAGTATTATGATATGCACAATCAACAATTTATTGAAAATAATAAGCAACCCACAGGTTATCTAAAGAGACCACACATTTTCTATGAGTATAAATATCATGAGATCTTGAGAAATGTTTGCTTAGAATAATTTACCAGTCTTTTTTAAAAAATATTATATTTTTTTAAAAAAAGATGAACAATTTCTCTAAAATCTGATTTAAAAATTAAATTTAGTTTTAAGCTTTTATTGCTAGAATATATAAACAATGGTATTATTTAGAAGTTCACGACAGTTGATGATTAAAATTTTAAAACTGTATCTAAAAAAAAGGAAAATTTGATTAAAATGTTTAAAACAGAAACCAATTAGAATATTATCAAGGAATTAAATAAAGAAACCAAATACAAAAAGAGAAACTGAATAAATTTTAAGAAAAAAAAATTATAAATTATATTTCACCCGCTAAGTTCTGTAAGATTAAAAGAATGGAAAACAAAAGCAAAATACCTTATCAGAATGTGGTTAACAGTAAAATATATTCAAGACAAAATTCTTAAATTTTAAGAATACTGTATTAAAAGAGTTACCTTGTATAATAAAATTCCATAGCCAAGTCATTCCAGTGTTTATCATCAGGTGGGACAACTGATTTTATTGCACAAGGAGAATATCCAGCCCAGGAATCACAAGCATAAACTACACCATACTGGCCACGTCCAATTTCACGTCCTATGTGTGGCATCCCTAAGAAATGACACAAACATTCATGAATTTACAGATATAACACAATAAATGCAAATAAATAAATGAATTTAAAAATTATAGTAATATTATCTACAAATTAAAACTACTAAAAGAAAGTTAGGCAGAGAGGTTAGTTATTAAAGTTAGAATTAAAAATAACTCATTACATTTCTATAATTTAACAAATTGTAGGAACTAAAGAAACTTGCATGGATATGAAATAAAATATAAAAATTTACCATATAAGATTATATCACGAAGAGATGTACTTTCAAGAGCAAATTTTGCAAGCTTGGGAGCATGAAGTTTCCTAACCTAAAAAACAAAACAAGCAGAAAAATATCAGCAATTCCGATGGATTTTGATATGAAGCAAAAACTTAATGAATAATTTTTAGAAAACTGAAACAAATTTTATAAAGATATGTAAGGAAACCATACAAATTGCAAACAAATAACAAGAAAAAATTTGACAAACAATAAGAAGCCTAATTTTAGCTTATGTACATAAAAATTGTTTATGGTCATTGTTAGGTTAAATGGCCAATATCCATGCAGTTGTTCATTTTATATTCCAGTCATTGTGACACATGGTCATAACTTTTGGTACAGGCTCAATAGTCACATACATGTTTCAACATGTGATTACCTAAATTTGCTGATGCTGCTTCTTGTGCTTTCATTTCTTTGAAATGCTATAGAGTGTATTTTTATTTCCTTTGCATTAACTTTTGAATGAATTAAAAGTACAAAAAAAAAAGAAAGAAAAATGGAATGTTTACCTAGTACTGATATGGATTACCATTTGGATGCTATCTATTTAATAAAGGATACTAAAATTTGTTGTAAACACAAATAAATATCAGAGCTTATTAATCAGTTTTTTATACAATTTTTTTTGCTAAACATTGTTTATGAGGAAGTTACATATAATTAGAATTGATGTAAATGTTTTGAATAATTTGCACATTTAAATATTTTATATTTTTAGAATAAAGGAACGAATTTAAGTATATAAAAACTAATTTTTATGTATAAAACATTTACATTTGCAAATTATACTAGCATAGTTTTCATAATGATAAAAAATGAATAGAATTCTTAGAGGAAATACTTTTTTTCAAAAAGCAATTTCCAATGAAAGAGAAAATTAGTTCAAATTTTCAATAAGGCATTAAAAATATAATTAATCTTCTCAATATATTGAACTCGAAGAATAAAGAGAAAAAATTTAATGAATAAAAATTTCACTGTATTTTCATCAATTAAAAGCAATTATGCAAGCTAATTTTGGGGCTAAAGAAAAGCATTAAAAATCAAAGTACCAAAAATTTATTTAAATAAAAGTTCTAGAACAATATTGATATTATACTAACAAAAATTGAATATATTTAAGCTGTAGTATACATTCTTGCTTTCTTTCTCTCAGAAGTTTTCATATTTTTAATTTTTGGACACTCATAACAAAGGACATTTAAAATTAAAAATCTCTATCGAAATTAGGAAAAGCATTTGTAAAAAAGAACTTAAAAATAACATAGGACTATTAGAAAGTCTACATCATTTTTCTGTAAAAAAACTTTTGGTCTTATATCTATTACATTTAAACAGTGAAACAACTTCTGTTCTTTAACTTATATCCCTTCCTATGAATAAAATCAATTCTCCTTTAGACTGCAAAATACATTCATTTTTTCATATGAAAAATTTCTGCTTGATGCAAAGTAAATTTTGTTTTAAATACAAAATTTGTTTTATACTAAAATTTCATTGATTGAAAAATGATTCAATAAACTGAGATTTTCAATATAAGGGGTTACTACTATTTATATATAAAAAATATAAACGTAATCAATAGCTGTTGGTAAACATTAATTAAATTTTAAAAAATGGAACAAAACTGAAAGATTTTTTTTTTTGTCTTTTTACTTCCAAGGGAGCTCAATTTTTACTTAATTGTCACTCCTTGAAAATTATTCCAGTTTTGAGATATTATCAAGCCATACCAAAAAAAAAGCTCTGCTAAAACCTAGAATTAGGACAAAAATGTAAATTAAATTATGCAAACATATTAGGCATAATTTAATCTTAAGTGCAAATTTTTTATTTAATAAAAATATGAAATGAATGAATGAAGAAATTGTATCTTTCACAGCAAAAACTAATAAATAATGAATAAATTTTTTTCAGCTAATTTTCAAATTTTTAAAACTGACAATAATCATGGTTTGCCTCCATTAAAATTACATGATATTTTAGAAACAATTATTTCGGAATAAACAGCATTTTACTTTTGTTGCAAATTTTAATAGTAGAAAGAAGATATGAATTGTATTTTTTTTTTAATTTATGTTGTTGCATAAACAATAAAAAAAGTGCATTAAAATATTTATTGTATATCAGTTTGATTTTCTTTTTTGAATCCAACAGTAAAAAACCTTTTATGAATTTTAAACAAATCTAACAGTTTAATTATACGTTTACAATGCATCAAAAACCCATTTTCAACATCAGCAACAATGAACTTCAAATCAAATCTGGCTATATGAAGCCAAAGAAAAAATATAAAAGATAAAAATAACAGCAAATATATAATTTCAAACGTTACAGCCAGGTTTGACTTAACTTGGAATAAGAAAATCCCTATTTTAACCTGGGCTTCTTCTATTCTGATTTCAAAAGCAACTCAAGCAAAAAAGCAATTTCTTCTTATCTCTTGTCCAAATACAATAATTAATTCCTCTTTGAAAGCTATACATTAAAAATATTAGATAATTGTAACAGTTATATCTGAAACAAATTTGTTTATTAAAAAATATAATTAAAAAAACTTTTGTTAAAAAGATATAGATGAATAAACTAATCTCACTTTCAAACGTTGCTCCTCAGTACGTTCTAAACGTCCAGAATGCATCGCTTCCAGATGCCGCAGTGAAGCAGCAAACTGTTCATGGGATGCCCTCAGCCTTTCTCGAAACTGGGAGCAAATGGAACGGGCAAGACGAGATTCACTCAAACTCATGAGCATATCATAAGCTACTTTTCTTTTCCATTCAGAATCAATGACAGGTGGAGCTTTCCATGGCAGTGTTTGTACCAACTAATTTTAAAAAAAGGATTAGAAATTTAACCAATATCAACAAAACAAAATCTTAAAGTGATAAGATCTTTTTCATATATAAATCTTTATTAATAAAATCAATGGAGAAAATATTAGGCACTCAAATAAATATTAAAGAAAAAAATTTAAAAATATATGTTAAACCTCATAACTTTTTTCTGTTTTCATACACTTTACAGTAATTTTTAATCAACAGGTGACCAAATTTTTTTTAACAAATAAATTTTATTCAATCCTGAGAAGAGCATTTTTTAATCAGGTTGTAATGTTTAGTGTATAATCACTGTGTATCCCTTCAATCACTTTTTTGACATTTTAAAATTTTATCTGCAATACTTTTAGTTGATTCCTTCAAATTTCCTATGCTTACATAAATTTAAATTCTTCAAATCTGTATTTGGTAAATTTTTTCTTCCCTTTTTTTACACAAGGCCAAGCAGTTCCAGTTAGGAGGAAAAATTACTTTTCAACCAAGCAGAAATGCCTTAAAAAATCTGTTGAGAATAAAAGCAATATTGATATTCTTTATGACTTAACAAGGCAAACAAAGGTAAAAAAAAGTAAGACAAACATATATATATATATATATATATATATATAATCAAATATTTCAGTAAGAAGTAATAGGAGTAAATGTTTGATACTGTATATAAAAATATGACTGCAATGTTTTCAAAATTTAAATAATCCAGAAAGAAAATGAATATTCACTGCACTCTAGATAATTCCAAGACATAAAAAATACTCAAAATAATAAATATTTTGACTTCTGCACTCCTAACCAGTAATAAGCAGGAGTTTAAAAAGCAAATTAGAATCAATAATCAATTTGCATTAGATACTTAACACTTAGCATGCAGACACAATTTTCCATGTTTTTGTAACTTTCTTCCAAAACATTTTTGAACATTCTCACTAAGTATTTTCCTTATTATGTACACCATTATACTTGCAAAAAGAGGGAAATTCTAACTATTTAATTGAGAATAAAAATCCAAAATGTTGTAACAACAGTACTTAAAAAAGAATGTAGAAACTAAATTAAATAATTTTTTAGAAGAAATATTAAATATTTACTACACAGGTAAGCAAATTTTGTTTATGACAAAAAAAAAAAATTCTCCTACTATATATTTATTTCTTGAAGAAAAAAAATGCATTTTGCTTTTTAGCTCTTTTGAAATACAGCTATAAAAAAAATTGGAAAATAGTTGTAAACATGTTATTAGAGTAAAATAAGAAACCTAGTTTCTTGAAATGCATATAAATAAAATCATTATCATTGAAATTATTTTTAAATATTAAAATTTATGTAATAAATTATATAAATTTTGTGAATTTAATTGGTATCTCATAAGTAATAAAATGAAAATGATATGACAGCATTAACAACAGTGAAAAAAAAAGCCATTCTAACATTGATCAAAACTTAAAGAAGCTAATTCACATTAAAAAGGTACTATTTTAAGCAAAGAAAGAGGGAGGGGGAAAGAAAGGAAGTCATTATTGTATTCCATATAATAAAACATTTATGGCAAAAGCAAGGCATAAGAGTAATAATTTAATTCTAAATATTAATAATTTTTTTATAACATATCAAGTGGTTTTTTTTAACTTAAACTTGAATTCTTACCAAAGAAAGGAAATTTTCTAATGCTGTATTCTTTAAAAAAGGGAATTCTGTCATTGGTAGGTAATATAGAGAGTTGCAGCTAATATTTGATTGTTCAAAACTATCTCCTACACAATGAAGTGATACAACTTTCTAAAGAAAAACAATTCAATTAATATTGTTCAGGGCACTTTTAAAGTGGCTAAACAAAGCCAAAGAAAAAGTGTTTCTTTTTTTACCATATTCAAGCATTAGTGCCAAGTGTAGTTGTTAGTTTATGTGCCAAATGCATTTAAGGAAATGTCACTAAAAGAAAAAAAAATCTTCGAATAGAAAATAAATTAAGCATAAAAATCATGGTGAAAAAATATGAAACAGCTTGTATTCAATAATTTCTGAAGTGTTAGTAGAGCTTTCAGAAATGGTAAAGAAATGAAAATGCAGGTTATTGCTTTAAAATTATTAGTAATATTTGAATGAAATTTAAATAATGTAAAAATGGTTGTGGGTAGTATTAAAAAGTGACAAAAACTATTCAAATTTAGGTTTTAAGATTTAAATTATCTAGCATCTATACATACACATACATACATATTAATAAAACTAGGAAATATAACAAATTTTGTTATTTTATTTCTCAAAAATTATTCATGAATGATTTTGAAATATGCCTAATAGTCACATTAGTTAATTAAATTCTTCACTAAAATAACATTTTATAGCCTTTTATACCCAGAAATATTTATTTAAATATAGTATTCTTACAGAATTATCCATAATTGAATTTAATCTAGATATTTAATGCATTTTAAACTATGAAAAAAGATTAACTGTTTATAAATAACAACAAATGTTGATTTAAACAATTCAACTAGTTAGACGTTATTACTTTTGAAAATGGAGCACTAACAAATATTAAACATTAATTTGGTTAACATTAAATAACATATAAACTTTTTTTTATTTAAAAGATGAGTTTAAATTTTTTCAACAAGTATAACTGTAAGGTACGAGAAAAGCATTCATACAAAAAAGAATAAGGATAGTTAATTTTAAAATAAAAGCTTCAAGACATTCATGCAACAGATACTGCACAAAATTAGTTTTGAAGATACAGAAGAAATATGGTTTTACAAAATAAAGCAATACAATAATCAAAATACTTCAAAGAAAAAAAGGAAAGACATGGAACAATAAGCACATAGAATACATAAAATGAATCATTATTAAACTCAAAATACATAGGTCATTTTAATATGGTATGAAAAGATGTAAACAAAAAAATGTAATGTGTAGCTGGTTTACTAAAAATATATAATATAAGCCTATAATTGAAACTAAAATATAAAACCTGATAAAAATCTAATTTATGTGACGCGAAAAACAAAATTCAATTATGAATATTGAAAATAAGTTTAAATCTTCAATACTCAAACAGAAATTCTATAAAAAACTTTCAATATAAACAATTCTAACAGTTTTACTAGTATATTATATAAGAATCAAATTCTAAAACTTCTAAGCATATTAACTTATTCATAAGCCAATATAGAAGCTTAGTAATAGAATTTTTTCAAATATAACATACATATATATACATACAATAAATCACATCAAAATATATCATATATAACAAAAATTATAGGTGAAATATAAGCGTCTACAAGCTTTTGGAACAAAGTATATTTGAATGATATATATATGATATTGATAATATTAAATATTTAAAAACTAAATATACATAAGCTAGATTGAATAAAAGAGCAGTTCAGAAAGTAATAAAATATTATGAGTGAAAAATTGATTTGCCAATTAAGTCTAATAAGTAACAAAATACACATAAATGAAAAACATTTTTTAATGAAAATTATCATAAGTAAAAAATTGCATATATAAGCAAAATAAAAATGTTTCAATAATTTATATTAATTTAATATTGATCATCAAAAGAACAAACATAATTTGGAAATTTAAAAAAAAGACAATTACCTGTTTCATTTTTTCAAATAAAACTCTAAGCAATGATGAACTGGTTCTAACAGTCACTTCAACCTGTCAGAAAAATATTAAAATAAAAATATAATGGTTAAAATATAAAAATATGTACATGAACACAATTAAAAATATATATGTATAAATGTAATGATGATACAAATTCACAAATATTACACTCATTTTTTTTAATATGAATCTGACTCATTTAATATCAAGAAAAAATTCTTTTGTTTTAAGCAAATTTACAAGCAATAAAAAATAACTTCTCTAACTTTCAAAATTTACACCAAAGCATTATGACAAATAAGTCTATACATATATATAACTTATGACTAATACTGTACATATCCATTTTTAAGCAAGAAGGCTCTGAAATATGGTCTGCCAGCAATGATACAATTATATTGATTTTTAAAGTTAAAAATTAGTAACTGCTCATATGCATTCTTATTAAAAACCAATATATCATTTATATATTTATCTTATAAATAAAGTAAGAATAATTAAGGGAAATACAAGTAAAGAAAACTAAGGGAAAAAATTCTGTTTTTAAACACATGTATTTCATGTAGAAGCTTTAAGATAACTTTTGGAAAATAAGTAAATTTTCATTACAGCACATTAAACATTTTATCATTCAGTATGACATAATTAAATGCATTAAAAAAGCTTTAAGAAAATTTAGAGCTTTAATAATACAGGGTAAATAATTTTAACTTTTATGAAAGATCTAAGATGGATATTACTTATTTCTATAGCATATATATGGACAAAATATTTTCTTAATAACTTACAAAAATAATTAAAAAAAAAAAAAAAACATGCTGAATAATTATTGTATAAAAATTTATAATACACAAAAATAAATTAAAAAACACTCTCTTCATATAAAATTTAAAATATAAAAGATATCTATGCAAAAGTGTAATTTCAATTAATATATATTTCTGTGCACGTGTTTTAATAACACCTCATTTCTCCTAAAGCAACAAGTAAACATAATTGTGTAAAACATTAATTCCTGATAAAGTAATAAAAACTCTCAATATTTTGATTTCTTATCTAATTGTATAAAGATTGAAATAAAATGAGAGAAATGAAAATTAAATAAGCAATGTAATGGTAGCAAGCAATACAAAATCTAATAAGCTATAGCATGATATAAATTAAGGAATGAATCTATATAATGAAATACAATACCTGATATGCAGCATTTAGTATTTGTTTTAGAGCATTGCTAGCCTGAGATGGTTCACCACCTTCTTTGACATTTTCTAAACTAACAAGACATCTTTCAAGAGTACCTGTCAAAATAATTAGATATCATGATGCATATATATCCCTTAAAAAAATATTTTTCTGTAAGCTCACAAATGACAAATTTATATATATATATATATATATATATATAGAGAGAGAGAGAGAGAGAGGTTAATTTTTGTTATAAATAAAAAGCATATAAAAAATTTTTTTTATATTTTATTTCATGGAATATTTTGTAAAGGATTCAGAACTGAATAAATAGAATCAATTAAGGCTTCTTTTGGTCAGAATAATAATCTAAAATTGATCTGAAGATATGCTATTGAAAAGCAGGAATAATGCTTTATGAATGAATTAGAGATGTTGAATTCACATCATTTCATATCACAGAATTCGATGTTTTGATTATTGCCAAATGAAAGAATAATAAAACTACTGATAGTTAAAAATTTGATATCTGTCTTTTTTTTCATAAATACCTTTTTTTTCTCAAAATAAAAATTATCAAATCTATTAATTTTTTAATTGCTTGATTCAAAATCAAGCAATTTTCGCTTTTTCAATCAAAGCTTAAGAATCTAATAACTCCCCCTTTTCGATTTTTGATATTTAAGGTATGTTTAAAATATTGAACATCTTGGAGCCATATCTATGAAAATATTATTTCATTGTGGTATGAAACTGTTTATACAGTAATTGATATTCTATAGAAATATAAATGAACAGTATTTAATAAGAAAAGTGATGGTTGATTTGACAGTTTTTCCTATTTTTCCCAATTTCATAGTAATATAATTCAAATCCATAGTATTGAATGAAATAATAGACAATGTGAATATAAGAGCCAATCATGGCATACATTTAAACAATCCTTATCACATATAATACATACATATCTTCAGTTCTAAAAATCAAATTATTTAAGTGTACAATATGGGCAAAAAATGTTTTATAATACTTTTAAATATAATAATATAATACTTAAAATAATACTTAATATAATACTTAAAAAATTTATTGAATCATGTTCAGACTGAAGGCAGTAAGGAATATAAACAGATTATTCCAACAAAAACATGGAATTTAATAAATATATGCATATTATAAATATATGCACAAATCACCATTAAAAAATTTATAATTGCTTCTTTTTTTAAAATAAATATTTTGACATGAAAATATCATTCATTTAAGTTAAAAAATAAAAATTACATTAACTATAAGAAACATTATATCAATACATTTCATGATTACAATAAAATCGAAGAAGATATAAAGATAAAACTTCAAGACAAAAAAGACTATAAAGCATTAAAAAATATCTTTTTAAATCAATATTATACCATAGCAAAATTTATTTTTAGAACATACCTACGAAGCTTTCTCGTAAATAATCAACAGACCCAATCAGTTTTCCTGCAACAGCACTATTTAGTGAATGCAAAACCAGTGATTGGATTTCGCTAGTACAAATCTGAAGTTCTCTGGCTGATGGTGGTTCATTTTCTGATAATTCAACACCTTAAGAATATAAAACATTTAAACATAAGCTAAACATGCAAAAACTATCAATTTCATATCATTTCTAAATTACATAAAATAAAAAGAATACAATTTTTAATTAAGCATCTTTTTTTAAATTTAATAAAAACACAGTATAGAACTGAACAGAAAATTATTTCAGACACAGATTAAAGGTGAAAAATTAATTAAAACCTTGAAATAACAAAAGCCTTTATGCCAAAAACCTTTATAAAATTACAAAAAAAAAAAAAAAAAAAAGACACACTGTGACTATGAGAACGGCTATCTCCCCCAATTTTTTCTTCTCTGATTATGCAGCTAATTAGGAATTGTTTATGAAAATATGATCAACATAAGAATAAAAATATGATATACCCCCAAGTTAAGACAAAAATATATATGTCCATTGATTTGAATATCTATATTAAAATTTATTTTTTAGAGTACTTTTTTTTTTTATTTGAACATGTAAAATATACAAAATACTTTATTTTTACATTTCACTGATCAATTACTATTCTCTCACCTAAGGAAAAAAAATCTAAGAGCTGAAGCCTTTACACTGGCTAACCAGTTGGATATCACAACATCATACAAAATTAATTATAAAATTTCTTTAAATATACAGATATGGAGTGAAATGGCTCTTTTTCAAGGTTTCAGGGAACTCTATAATGCAGTAACCACTATCTTTACTTTTCAAAATACTTTGGACATCACTTTTAATATTTATAATAATAATTTAAGGTATATAAACCATCATGTTTCTTTTCTGAAGCTATAATCAAGTTTGAAAGAGGCTCCCTTTATATCTATGAGCTCCATCTCCCTTATAACTACAAATTCTGTATCACTTGTAAGTCTATTAAATACAGAATTTCATCTACCCTCTTATTCTTCTAAAAGAAATTAGTTGCAAAGTTCACTAGAAAATATTAAACATATTTTATTTGGTTTGAAGATAAAAAGTCTCCCCTCATTTCATTAGATTAGATAACAATCTATTCAATCACATAATATAATCATAAAATCATAAATACCCTGAAATTCATAATCTGATGCTTTTACAAGTAATTCATCTGTCATTCCATTGATTGTTTCTACAATAAGCTGCCGTATTTCCTCTTGTTTACAATTTGCAATTGACATAAGTGATTCATAAAGTTCATTTTCTCGTTGTCTTGCATACGCAATTCTTTTAGGAGTTATTAACATGTCCCAAGTCATGTCAAAAGCACTAAGGATGAACATTCGTAAACAAGTGTTATGAGCTTCATTTAATATAGTGGCAACTTGAACAAGTTCAGCTTGCAGAATCTGGCGAATGTGAAGTAAAATGCTGAAAATGCAAATAACAATCAATAATATTTAAAAAACGTTACCTCATTTCCAATGATGATTACAGTTAACTTAATAACACTACTAAAAACAATTCAGTGTTTTATTTTTGTAAAGGAATAAAAAGATATCAAGAAATTTTTAATATACATATAACCAAGCAACAATATGACATGCAGATTTTAAAAACACAGTAAAATAATTTCTATAAAAAAATGGCTTTTAAGTTGACAATAAAAACATTAACCCCAAATTTTTAAAAATTAAAATATCTACTGAAATATCTATTTAAAGAAACAAATAGAGTTATATTTGTATTCACCCATAACTTTCCCCAAAATAACAAGTTATATAAATAATAATTATAATAATGTTTATACACTCTTTTAGGTAGGCATATGAGATTTTTTTCCAACCATAAACTAATATATATATATATATATATATATATAACTGAAGAAGTAAAAAGCATTTTTTTAAAATATAGATAGTAAAAAAATCTCTTGTATAAAAGTTATATGAACACATATTTGAGTAGAGCAATTTTTATTACTCCACATCTTCTAAATACACAAATTATAATCAATGCATTTTTTAAATAAAACATTTACAATAGAAATCCATAAACTGAGAGAAAAGACAAAAATTGTAAATTATTTATTTTCATCACAAGAATTTATAAATTTTAATACATGAGAATTATTTCATTTAAAATTAAAGGCAAAAACATCTGTTCAGAAAATGTGTTATTTTACACTATTTTTAATGAAAATTTAAAAAAGCATAGCAAGATGTTTAACTTTAATCTTTCAAATACTATATAGTACAATTAATCATTTAAATTACTCAAAAGAATTTCACTACTAATATCATTCATACAAAATACATTAAATGAAAATAATCTCTTGGCATAATATATCTCAATATATGGCACATTTTGATTCAGAGAGAATTTGAGAAAATATCTAGTGAAATTTCTTTTATCAACTGAATGGCATAGTTATTGTCATAGACTAAACTAATCATTGAATAAATAATTAAGAACAATTAATTTTTACTCCATTTTTTATGATATAGCCAAAAATATATGCTTAATATGAGAAATTCTTTGATTACAAAGATTTTAGATAATTAAAGAAATTTGTACTAAAACAAAAAAAAAAAGTTGCCACATCAATGCTTTAATAAATTTAATTTAATTATAAAGCATCCAATAAGCAGCATTTTTTATTAATACATGAAATTTTACTACTCAGACATTTTAATATTAAATTTATTTTTAAACTAAATTTGTAATAATTCCGACACAGAATCAATACTCATTGAATGTTTTCTTAAATTATGTTTTTAAAAAATCAGTCTTAAAAAATCATAGAAAATTCTAAAACAAAAAAGTACACTTTCAAAACAGAAAAACTTAAACCATGAAATTTTGATTTAATAAATTAAATATAATTGAAACATACAATGCTTTATAAACTTGTCAACAGAAGTTTTATTCTTTTAAACTTCATCATGAAAATGTTTCATTTTTTCAAATATATAAATTCATCAAGTCAGTAAATCTATTTTAGCACTATCATTAATAATACAATATTCAATAACTAGCAATATTTCTGAAATAAGAGAAAAAAATAAAATACCTGCTAAAATTTTCAAAATCCTCAATAAGTTTACTCTCCACCTCAATACCTCCACTTGATTGTCGACACAATTTCTTTTTCAAATTTGGTGAAAACACATTCAAATATCCAAGACCACATAATTGCTGGCATAAAGTCAATGAGGCTGAACCTAGTTTTGAATCTAAAGACTCTTTTCTTTTCAAAACAGTTTGTAACATGGGTGAACTTTCATGGTAAGAATGAGGTTTAAAAACACTCCTACGTCCATACAGCCCTATATTTCGAACATGCTGTTCAGATTCTGTCAGCTCAGAAGATGGAGGAAATACACAAATGAAGAAAATAGGCAACTTAGGAAACTTTTTCTTTATTTCCATCAGCTCGGAAACTTCCTGTAAAAGAAACATCATTATTCTAAATAAAATATTCCAAACAAAATTGCAAACTCATCAAAATAATTTTTATAAATACAGTTCTCAATATTTGGCAAATTAATCACAAATATGAATAAAAGAGTTAGGAGTATTTATGTCTATGCCAACCTTTTTTCGTTTTTAATGTTCAGTTTCTAAAGTAGATAAATGTAATTCATTTGCAAAGTTCCTTAAAACTCTCCAGGTAACTTGACAATAAAAACCTAATTTAAGCATTTTAAAAGCTCATGATTCAAAGCTATTATTCTGAAACAAACCAGTTAAGGAGGTTAAAGTTACTGTAGTGTTAAATAACCCCAAATTATTATTAATTCCCCATATCAACAATAAAGATAAATTTAAACACTCTAGTACTAAGAAACCTAAAAAAATATCAACTAGTTTTAGAGAAAAGATTTAAATTGTCAAAATTAAGTTTTGCATCAGAATGATAGAAGAAAAATGTCTTGCATTATATAATCAAAAACAGGAATGTCAAAGAATGATATAAAAAACTAAAAAAGTATTCTTTTCTCATTACTACAATAATTCATTATGTTCGCCAATAATGTTACAAAAATTGTTATTTAAAAGATGAAATTTGTCATTTTTTAAAAATATATATATTACTCACACTTTGAGACAAAACTCCATTAGAAATGGCATATATCACAATTGAAGTAAATCCATCCATACATACAGAAAGAATCTGCTCAAAACTAGCATTCACATTAGTTGGAGAAACCATTACAACAACATCATCTCTTAAAAGTTGGTGGCGTAATTTGACATCAAGCACTGCTGTTTCAAATGCTGGATCCTCACCAGATTTTCCCTAGAGAAATATTACAAACAAGATTATATAAAGTTAGCAATTTATAATTTTGTACATTTATAATAATAAAAATTAATAAAAATGGAAAGGTTACATATGATACTAAAAAGCAGCTACCAACAATAACAGTTTATGAAATAATTAAAAGTGCCAACACTAAGTCAACTACTGCTTTACACCTATTATCTAATTAGGTAATACCTCCTCTACTATAATTAAGAAATAATAGAGAAGAGGATTATCTAATACAATAATGAGTATGAATGACAGTCATAAATCATGGCAGCAGACATGCTTTATTATGTTACTTAAATAGAGAAATTAGAAAAGTTAGGCAAAATTGTGGAAAATTGATATTTAAAAATATATTTCAATAATAAAACCTTGCTATAATGCCTACTTTCAATTCAAGGTCTTCCAGAGGCACAGTGTGCCACTGTTGTTCATGAGAAACTAAATGATCCAGTAATTCATAGCTATTTGGCAAAGCTAAACTGACCTGAGTTTCAACTCCATATATAAATCGAACCTAAGAAAATAACAGCAATCAGATCACAATATAAAGATATAACTAATTTAATCATCAATTAAATTAGTAAAAAATATACATTTTATGAATTATTGAATATTAAATTATAATGTGGATTTGCAATGAATTTTTAAAGTTATTAAATAACATATAATTACGAGTATGTTATATGTATTGGCATAATATTTCATTTAATTAGTTATATTCATTTTATAACCCTCCCCCCAAATTAATGATTTTTAATTTTCTAATTCTTTCAAATATATTAATTTCTTATAAACTATCAAGGCAGGTAAATAAGATTTTAGAAGTAATAGTAAGGAAATCACTACTAAAAATTATAATCAATTTTTTTGAAGAATTTTATTACTTTTGTCTTTTTTCACCAACGATATGTATACTTCAATAAATAAAATCATTTCACAAAATTACTAAAATAAAAATTAAATAAACCATTATCACATTAAGAAAAAAAAATTGGTCAAAATGTGAAACTTAATTGACTAGCTATTAAATAGGGGCCTAAATCCTACCTAAATATGCTACTAGCTACTGCTATATTAATTTAGAATTTGAAACTAAAGATCTGAAGATGGAGCAAAAGGATAAAATCTAAAAACAATCTTACCATTCTCCAAGCCATTTTAGAACTATCACTTTCTGCATCTTGGGGTTCAGTAGGTAATATCTTTTGGCCAAATAACTCATTAGCAACTGCAGCTTTAGCCCAACAGTCATGACCTAATATAGTAATTCCTATGGAACTGTATATAACTCCATATACAGTTTGCTCACTTTCAAGTTTCAGTTGAATGCTTTCAATTTGTTCTGTAATTTTGATAGGAAATAAATTTATTAGATAAATCACAAAAAAAAAAATACCACTATTCAAAGTTAATCATCCTACTATCAAAAAAAATTTCTTAAATAGAAGAATTAAAGACGAAAGTTAAGCATATTTTTAATATCTAAGTAACAACCCATTAAAATATTATATAAAAAAATTTAAGATAAATTTAAAAATCTTCAATAGATTTTATGTAGCATGCAAATTCATATATAAGTTGGAAGAGGAAAATAATTATAAAAATTAAGGCATATTTTTGTAAAACAAAAAGCGATAGAAATGCCTCATAGTAAAATTCCAAATAAAATCAAGGAGATTATCAATGAATGTCCCATCATGGGTAAAGTAGTTACCTGTGAATGCGTAATAAACACTTACAACACAACATCGTATTACACAACGTCTTCTGACAATATACAGAATGATAAATATAAATTTAATATCAGTAAAAATAAAGATTCTAACCAATATTTTTGGATGATTTACTTCAAAATATTTAAGTTAAACAATAAAAATCATAAAATAAGTCATTTTACATTTTCCTACTAGTGACATTCAAAATATAATGAAATTAAAATTGCATAATAATTCTTACAAATTAGTTTCAACACTTATAAATATACAGAAGTTAATTGAACTGTTATTCTATCTTAAATTTAAAATTTAAGGAGTTATTTTAAATTTTTCTATATTAATAAAGATATGTATTATGATATGAAAAATGATATTAATGAAGTTATTTAGTGAGGATATTCCATAATTTCAAAACCATTTTTTTAAAGCATCATATTTCCCCGAAAATGATACTTTTACTACAGATTATATACAATTTTTTAAAACATTTGTGATAGAAGGAAATATCCAATATTTTCTTACTTTAATATAAACATTGTTTCCTTGAATAAAATAATTTCAATAAATTCTATAAGAAACAAAAAACATATAATTTTAAAAAAAAATTATACAAGCAATAAAATTCTTTCTTTCATTTTGACACTGCTTTTCATTAAAAATTAATTAGAAATAAAATTTGTGTAATTAAAAAAATTAAATATTGGTACAAACGTTTGTAAATGGAAACTAGTGAGAAAATATATTTAAATGCTCGTGTATTTTGAAAAGGAAATTCCACTTTCCTCAAAAAATATCAAATTACATATTATATATATATATATATATATATATATATATATATATATATATATATTCTTTTTGAAACTGAATGATTGCACTATCGTAAGTAAAGAAAAAACAGTGGGAGATGGAAATAATATATATCTGTATAATTGTATGGAAAAAACGATAATCAAATGAAATTTTTCGTCCGATTTTCTCACAACGAACGATAATTGTTTCGCATTTCCGGAATTTTATTACCAGCTGTATAATCAAGGGACAAAATTTGTAGAAATTTTTTTCTGCAATAATCGAGCCTAATCTGTAATACAATTAAAAAATTGTGAGCATTAATTTACACTCATTCATCTGACAGAGCAGAGGATAATGAATTAAAATCTTAATCGTAATGATATTGGAAAAAGATTCGATTATAATAAGACAAGTAATATAGAGACAATACAGATATATAATTTTTTTAACATTTTTATTTTAAAACAATAGCTGGATTGATTAAAAAAGACCAAGTACGTACATACTGAGTCAACAAGGAAATAAACTGCGCGATTTCGCTTTGAATAGAAGGACTGAAAATTAACTTGATTTTTTAACAAAAAAAAAATATATTCTAACCTTCAGTAAAGTATCCACTTTTTTCTATATCTTCAAGAGATTGTTTTGTATCTCTCAAAATACGTCTCAGCTGTCTGGCATGATTTCGGAATTTAGAAATTTCATACGGTATGCTAGCTGCCATTCTTTTGTAACTGTAACAAAATCAAGTAGTATCGAATGCACCGAAAATATGAAGACAAAATTTTCAAAATAAATATCATCCGGTAACAGTAAATCAAGAAAAATCCTATCTTAGTTTCTGATTGATAACCATCCTTCCTTACCCACAGACGTGCTCCCTCGAGAAAATTAAACTGAAAACTTATCAGCAGAAGAGTTTTCTGATTTCATAATCGGTTGCAGTTAAACGTGATTTTATGGCGGGCAAAGTTTCAGAACACTAAAAAAACAAACAAACAAAAAAAAAAAAAAACATAAGGATACATAAATGATAAAAAAATAATTATTTTTTTACGTCTCCAATAAGTGAATGCATAAGTATCTGATTTTTCTAATTAAAGTAATAATCCAAAATACATAATTTTTGCCAATTAGTTATCAATATGATACATCAAAAGTGAATATTTCCTTCCATGTAATGAATTTTTTTTCAACATACATATATCTTATTTAATGAAGATAAATAATTAATCATTAACAGTAAATTTTTTATAAGTATAAATGAAAATTGTTAATAAAATAAAATATATAACTCTTTCATTCATAGTGCGGAATGTATGATCATTTTACTATTTCACCAGAGAAGATTTGAACATATGTGGATATTGGCAAAAACTGAATGCTACCAACTCAACCATGGTTTGATCAACCAGAAATGTTAATCATCAGTGTAAATTGATGAGAATTGGAAGCAACAAGAATCTTTTTTGAATTAGCTCTAAAATTATTTTTATCTTTTAGTTTAAAATTAAACTACTTCGTACAGCTGAATTTAAAAAAAAAATAGACGTCAAATATTTTTCTAAATAGTCCATAGTTATATATTAATTGAAATATAAATTTCTAAAATAAAAAACTTCCATTTCTTATGCATACAGTGGCTCAAAAAATTGAAAGTACACCTTACTTTTACTTGATAAAATCCAACTTTCAATATTAATAACACATTACCGAATAGGGCAAACATGTTTTTATTTTTACACACAATAAATGGTTTAATTTAGAGTAAAAATAAGAAAAAATCAATGAAAAAATTTTAAATTGAAAATTTTCGGAAGCATTTTGAATAAACATACGCTGAAGTTTGCTTCAAAAAATTGAGAGTACACCAATGAAATTTTTGCAATATTTCGTATAAAAAGAAAATTTTAGTCTACATTTTAATATATTTTGGCTCTTATGATAACTTCTATACATCATGGTACCGATTTAACCAATTTTACGTGGTCTGATGATGTTTCCTCCCATTTTTCTTGCAACACTTGTTTTAAATGGTTTCGTTTCTAATTTGGTGCTTTTGAACCAATTTTTCGAGTACGACCCATCAATATTCAACGGCCTTGATGTCGGAGTACTATTGTAGTGCATGTAACTGCTGTTTGAACAAATCGGTACCATTATATTTAGAAGCCGTCATTAAAGCCAAAAGACATGCAACCTAGCTGTGACACCAATGAATTGTTTGCAATACCTCACATAGAAACAAAGTGTCACAGCTAGGTTGCATGTCTTTTGGCTTTATTGACTCAAATTTTGGAGGCAAAAATTTGAGTATATTTATTTAAAATGCATCTGCAATTTTTCAGTTTAGAAGTTTTCTGTTGACTTTTCCTAACTTTTACTCTAAATTAAACCATGTAAAAATAAAAACATGTTTGTACTTCTCGATAATGTATTATTTATATAGAAATTCGGATTTATCAAGTAAAAATAAGGTGTAACCTCAATTTTTTAAGCCGCTGAATAGTACGTGAAAGTTCTGATTTTAACTTGAGCCTATTTTGACACGCTACACATGACAATGATGTTAAATAAAGTGATAGATTTGTAATAATAAATCACAATAATTAAAAAAAATTTTAAATTTAAAAACTGATCATGCTTGCAAAATTTTGCACTTGATTACTTAACTTACTTTTTAAAACTTAATTAATTCTTCATTTTCATATTTAATTTTATTGCGAAAGAATCTGGTATAAACATTAATAAATTTGATACAATAAAAATCTGATAATTTATAACCTTGTGGGTTTTTTTTTTTGCATTTAAAATTCTTAAAATAAGCAAACATTTTAAATTTTTTTATTGACAAAATACAAAATATACAATCATATTAGCAACTATCTCCTTATTTAATAGTTTCATCTAGATACATGATTCCATGAGTCAGAAATGCCGAAGTTGTCACTGTTATAAAAATAATGTTCTAAAGGTTCAGATTCAGAGAGAATGGTTTCATTACTCATTATCTACTCGATATGGTGATGATGAATAATTATAGAAATGATTTATATAGACCTTTGGAAATCTGAAAAAGAAACACACTTTTCTCGACATTACCCAAGCCTTTGAAAAAATTTGGCACAATTCGTACAAACACAAAATACACTACTACATTATTATAACATTAAATGTATAGAACAGAATCGTGAAGATATGCAATTGCTTGTGCTAATTGGAATAAAGTGATCTTAAAGCTCAATTGATCAAAAGTATTAGCTCATATTTCAATATTCTCTCAATTTTAGAATATAAGTGGAAGGTATTTTTCAAATATGAAGGAACGATGCTCCATACGGGTTATTCTGTCTCTCAATAGCTAATCTATGCTTCAATGATATTCACAAGATTTCACACTGTCATTAAACAATCTTTTTTGACGACACCGCAATTAAAATTTTAACATGCTTAATCATTAAAACTCTTTAAAACTCGATTATCTTAATACATAAACAGTTATGTATTAAGATAATCAATAGAAGACTCAAATTTAATTCAAATAAATGTGCGTGCTTCTGTTTCGGCGTCAAAAACAGACAATTATCAACCCCTATTAACTAGAAATATCCAACAACATTGTTACGAAATCTCCAAGATATTAGTTGGTTTTCGAAAGAGTGGAAAAGATTATGAAATCGTACAACATCTTTCGCCAATAATGACATTAGATAAAATTCAAATATTCGACAAAATTGTTCTGTGTGTTAGGAAGTACAAGCATCTTGGCATTACTGGATTCTAAATCAAATTTTTATTCCTACATCACAAGAGTCATCAATAAAAACCAAGTGATGCAACTAATATCCAGAGTTAATTCATGACTCTAATGACCTTGAATAAGTTTCTGGTTTACAAGTATGTCATTTATTCAGTTTCATTCTATATTTTATTTCCATTTGACAATCAGTACGAGATTAAAGAAATGCAAGTGAGCATAAACAGGCTGTTAATACTAATTATGAATACTCCTTGGAGCGGCAAAAGTAAGGTATTGTTTAGTGATTTAAAAATTAAATCTAGCTTGAGCAATGTCAAAATTACTTTGGCTAAATATTCTCCCAAATATCTCATATTTGTTGTATACGTATTCAGGATCTCTCTATTTACGATCCTATTAACTCCCCAAAGTATTTTCATTCTCTTTGGAAACATTCATTTGATCATTTACGATCAATTAAGAGAGGACAAATCGTTTTTTGCTTTCGAAATCTGAATCCACCATTTTAATTTTTAAAAAGTATTCTCAATGGTGTGCGCATTAGATCATTTACATGAATTCCAAATTATTGTCAACTGCTCATAAACTTTACTCTAATATAAATAACTCCATCATTTTGTCAAGGAAATAAAGATCCTTTAAGTTGATTGATATAAAACCTTTGCATTTTGTTATTTATGATAAAAAAAGTTTCTCATTTCGGCTACATTTTCCATTACTAGTTACAATTTTCCATAATAAAAATTACATTATATTTGTTATCTTTTATAAATGGAATTTCACTTTAAATTGATTGTAATGGAACAAATTCCCATCAAATCAGGCATTTGTCATAGCTTTGACTTTGTTGAATTCAAAAACTGTAATTGTTATGGAGAAAGAGAAAAAATAATAATATCAGAGCAATCGAGAATCAAGTCTAAACTCAGACTAAAGTATTGCATATAAATCTCTACATGCCCTTTACTTTCCCACTAACGGCTCCACATTTCGAGTCAGCTTGCGTTTCTCTGGACTTGCTTTTGTAACCAACCTCATCTAATTTAACATTAAATTGAATATTTTCTATGATAATAGGCCTCATTTTCTCGTTTCTTCATTCATAAAATACATTATTCATAAGATGTGTGTTTTAATCCTTTCATTGCGGATTTTTCTTCATTATTTTATGTAATAAATTAGTTATGACATTTAATACTGATAAAAGTTGGTGTGTTTCAGACCCACAATAAATAACACCTGTCACAAATCAACTTCACCTTCACTTCACTGAGCATAGAATAGTAAACTGTGATTTTCAAAATTAGATATAGTATAATACATTACAAAGAAAATTTATGGTTGTAAACTGAAGAATTCCCTATATGACTAAATATTTTTTCTCCATTATTATGAAAAAATGTCCAACAGCATTCTTATGATATCTTCATGGTATCGTTCAGTATTCAGAATATCGAACAACATTATGAACATATCGAATATTTTGAGTAGAAAAGAATATGAAACTCTTTGATAAAGTGCTCACTTTCAAATCTAAACTGAAGAAGAAATCTGAAGACCGAAACAAATATCCTTTCATGTTGACCATTCAAAAAATGTGCAATTGTGCTTTTGAAACTGATTGGAATTTATGTAGCAATTTTTCTAAAAGGATTTATTTAAACTGACTATCCTAAATTGGAAATTTTTAAAAATAACTACAAACCATATACTATATGAATTTCAGAACAGTACCGCAAATAAAGTTCTAATTATTTTATTTTACAACTTCCTGAGACAGCATACGAAGTTTGGTAATAAGAAAATAACTTATCTTAATTATAGAAGAATGATTCAAAATTTGAAAAAAATCTGCAAACAAAAGACAAAATATTATTTTGAAATTTAACGTAAGGAAAAAAAAAGAGAGGAAAAACCTTTTTCAATGATTCTACAATTTTGATAAAAATACTAAAATGCAGTAAAATTATTAAATATTGCTACGGATTTTCCTCCTTATACTAATAATCCGTCGGGTTCTTTTACATGTGTAGAGGGTGTCTATGATGTGAGAAAATGAGCACACACAATGATCAGTCCTTCAATAGACGACACAACACAGACGTTTATTTAAGGACAAGACAGGACAGCACAAAGACGACAAATATTTACAGCACTACTATATACAGAAGACAACTATATACAGCAGAGACGAACACCAGGACAACAAACATCAGTACTCTGTTGCAGACAGTAGCCCACAATAACAACAGTAGTCCACACGCAGAAATTTTGTAGTGACAACGTTCACAGCTCACAAAGCGTCTAGACAGAGTTCAGCAGGAGAGGGAATCTTTAAGTTATTCGGCCTACGCTCACGTAGGTCTCTCCCAAACAGGGTGAAACTACTCCTATGTCTTTTCTTGCTTTCGTTGCCGACTCACTACTTCACACAGCATGACTACTTCTCAGTCAGGACTGCAAAATAGTCGCCAAGTTTGTCACCAAGCACTGGGCTGTCTGACGTCACACCCAGGCACTATACTAAACAGATGACCGTAAATCTTTCTTCCTTACAATGGCATTATTAGCGTGGGAAAGCAAAATTAAAGGTTCGTAACAATATTTTTCAGTCGTTCGCTCTTTTTGATGCAACATTTAAAACATAGTAATATAGCTTTAAACATAGCATCAAATCAATCTAACTGACATTCATACTCATATATCTCCACCACTCTTTTGCTAGAATACACATCAGAAGACTGTCAACTAATAATGTCTCGTTTTACTTTTTATTTTAAAATTTAGTTTGATTTTTGAATGTTGTTAAACTATTAAAAATAATTGCCCTAATTAATTGGTTTTCATTTACTCTCAAAAACTAATAATTAGCAGATTTACGGCAGCTGCAAAAATGAGAATACTGCCATTTAACTATTGTAATTAATATAATAATGTTTAGTTCAATTAGTGCAAAAATATACTCATGATTGAAGTGAACAGAATCACAACTGCTTATTTAAGAGATTATTTGGAAAAACGTTATTTTATATGTGTACTAGCTGGTACCCGGCGTATTGCTGCAGCAGAAGAAATGATTTTGGAAATATCGTTTGAAATTTAAAATAACTCTCTTGTTTAATTAGGAATGATAAAAATAATATTTATTTTTGTATCGGAAATTATGTATATGTCTTCAGCAGAAACAAATAAATTTCTTGTTTCTCCGACCAGATGTAGCATCCAACATACATCTGGCCAAATGAAAAACATGGATTTCTTAGGTTCAGCCAGCACATTTGAAGTGATTGACCTTGCGCCTTGTTGATGGTCATCGAGAATGCAAGTCAAATGGGGAACTGCAGTCGTTTGAAATAAATTGGAATGTTAGGGGTGATAATAAGAATGGGTGGAGTGAGCACATCTTCTCTTATCGACTTTCCTTTAAAGATAATTGACACACTTCTTGCCTCATATTAGTTTTTTTTTCTGATACTCCTGTTCAGATAGCATGTAAATATTATCTTTCGGTTTTTACCTCATGTTGATCTTGAGACTCTGAAATATGTGAATTTACAATATGTGAACGATCTGCTTAAGTGCTCTCTTCCTCGCTCGTTTATGAAGCTCGATTTGGCTACTTTCTTGATGTTGCGCTGTTAGATCACATAATAAAGTGACGAACTTTTGGGAACATATTTTTTGTCGTATCAATGCGATATGCATTTGTATAATCGAAATACCGTTTGTAGATTCCCTTAATAAATAGCAAAATTACTGTTTGCATTGGAAAATGTCCATTGTATGTAACTCAGCATCGATAATAATCATTTCACTGAGTATGCGTGAGATAAACTCTGAATAATATGCGCGACTTGCTGCAGACAAAATAGTGAACACGCTGAATGACAGTATCCTGTGTGGAAGACATTAACTGACATCAATCATAATATTTTTATTTGTCTTGATATATGTATGATTAATTTCGAATGGGATATGCCTTTTACTACAGTAAAAGCTCCTTATGCGCGCTTCCTTCATTCGCGTTTTCACTATTCGAGGATTAAAAAAATGCGACCAAATTCCTATATTCGCGGCTAAAAATTTCTTTATTCGCGGATCTAATAAGTACATACATCATAATAAAAGGATTCCAACCTTTGTAAATGCCGTCAAATGGACTAATAAAAAAAGTAAAATAGATATTATAACTTTGTCTAAAGAATGTTGTTAAATGTAAACTGCAAACAAAGCCGAAATCACGAATGGAATAGGACGAGATGGGTTCGAACAGATAGAATCAAGTTACATTCAGGAATTGCTTGAATCTCAAGATGAAGATCTGACTGACACCAACTTGAAGGAAATGTTAAATTCTCAGCCCATTGAAGAAGAGACTTCAACAAGCACTGGAAACCTGAAATTTAATTTGAAAATCTTAGTGAAGGTGTAAGAATGGCAAATGAGCTTTGTGATTTCTTTATGAACTCTGATCCGTTTATGGAACGAAGTCTTATTTTTAAGAGGCAAATTGTTACTGCGACTGCTGCGTATCAGTTTGAATTGAAGGAGCTTTTTAAAATGCCAAGCAAGAGAAAATTACAAAATTCTTCTAACCATTGCCTAAGCCTTAAGATAATTAATCAAAATGCTCAAAAACTTCAATTAAATTGATTTTTTATACATTTTTTTTGTTTTATTTTGTCATCTAGGAACATATCCCCTATAATTCCATATAAATTACCATTTCGTATTCACGGTTTCTGTATTCGTGGCATAGTTATGAAACATATACCCCGCGAATAAAGAGCTTTTACTGTATTTGACTTTTGTCAGTTATCATCTTTAAAATATAACCTTTGCGGAAGTGCAAGCAATAGGTTTTACCAAGTTTCATCGTAACAGGTTGAACAGTACAGTTACGCATAGGATACAAGCTAATAAAATTTTATTTTTATTCTATAGATATGATAATTGTATTCTGCTTATAACATTCATGCAAGTGTAAGCAATGAGTTGATCAAGTTTCAGAGCAGGCAGCGCATAAAGTACGAACTAACAAAAATTCTTTTTTATATAATAGATTTAGGTATTCTTTTAGAATTGTAATGCTTGGGAATTCTTTGAGAATTGTAAAGGAAGCAACTATTTTTGTATCTTTCGTGATTCGTTTAATAATCGTTCAAAATTCTCCAGATTAATGTTAGAAAGTGATTAAAATATTTTCTTTTAAAATTGATTAAATCCTGTAAACACATTTATGCAATAAATTTGTTGATATAGTTGAATTAATAATTATTTTTAAAGTGCAGCAAAAATATATAAGCTCTAATACTTCCAGAAAACATTGCAAAAAAAAAGCTAAAATGTCATTAAATTTTTATTTAAAATTTCAATCCTATAGGATTGATTCAACTGAAACTTTCTCGCATACTCTCTACTAATTTTGTTACCTTAAAGAACGACTTCCATTGCATCAAAATAATATGGCTACGGAATATTAGCCTCTGTCTTGAATTTAGTATATTTACTGAATCTGTAGCGTCTCCTTGGAAATTTATTTTGACATTAATTATTGGTTAATAGATGCTGTAAATGGAAAAGAAAATATTTTTTATGTATTAAATAATTTTATTATGCCTATAACCATACCGGAAATGCAAGTAATAAGTATTCCAAGTTTTATCGCAATCGGTTGAGGGGCATGGCAGAGCGTAAGAGACATACAGACAAACATTCATTTTTATTTATGCAGAAGATAAATAACGGATATTAATGCATGTGTATATATGGGTACTATACAGACCAGATCGTTGGTCTTACAATTTCCAAATTTGTTAAGATTTATAATATGTATCGACTTAAAGTTATCTTTTTAAAATATTAGTGAGAATTTAAATGAATTATAATGTTTTTTTCATGACAATTTCCAAAAATAATATAGCACAAAAATAAATGTTCAACAGTTGCAAAAATCGAAAGAAAAAAAAAATTAGAATTTTGTCAGTTTCGAAAGGACGTTTTTTCATCTAATTTTTAACAACAAATTACCTTGTTGTTTTGAAATTCAAATCTATTTCCTAGTATCATCAAATATTCAATTGGCATTTTCTTCTATTGTTACAAGCTGGAGAAGAAGGATTTGTTTTAATATCTACGTGACACGAATAAAAAAATGAAGCTTCCATATGGAGAAATTTGGAAAATGATTAAACTGTACACTTAAGTTTTAACAATGCTATGACATCATGGGACTGATCTTCATTGGAAAAGTTGATATGCATAATGAGCAGAATATACTTAAGACCATTAAAATAAAACATGATATAGTACCACTCCATGCTCCTTAAATTAAATAAAATGTTTTTAATTTTGAAAATTTTGATGGAAATCATTACTATTAACACTAGAAAGACGGAGACTTAGTGTATACCTATATTGCCTCAAAGCAGTCAAAATGACTGCATTGTGAAAGAATAACTAATGTGTAAAGAAATTTGTTTAAAATTAATTTTTAATATTTCTTATACTACAGTCATATAGCAAGTTATTAGTAAGTATTAATAATAAAAAAATTTACTTCATTTGGAACAACAAATAATTTATTCGTTTTTTGTACATTTTAAGCAAATGTAAGTTGAAATCTTTTAATGTGCACATCTCCCGCAAACATACGTTTGACATTTTTCACATATATTATTTGTTTTGTTTTTCTTTCAAAGTCGTACTTGACAAAATTTTCGTTTGTTAGAATATGTTGTATTTGATGTTTGTGGATCCTCATTTTCTGATGGTAGGCCAGGCATGAAGGTTCGAAAGACAGGTACCAAACAAGTGACTGTAATTAAAAAATATATAAACTGTTATACGAAATCGGAGCCGATCTGATTTCATATAATCAGATTGGTTCTGATTTCATGTAAGAAATTTACTCAATTCAATAATAAAAGTTATTTGATTATTTAAAATTTTCCAAATAGTCAAAATGACTGCTTTTAGGCAATACAGGTATAACACATATATATACCGGAAATGAAAGAGGGGAGGAGGCAACTACAATGATTAATAAATGCATTTATATGTTGTACAAAAATTAACAAAATTCTAAGAAGCTGTGTCATTAAATACACAATTGTTTTTCTAACTGAAATTGGAAAGAAGTCAAAATGACTGCTTGAGGCAATTTAGTGTTAAGATATATTTGAACGATTTAACTGAGATTAAATATGACTGATTTCTTCGACTAACCAGTTGGAGGCCAAAAACGACTAATTTATAATATTTTTCTACAAAAATATTCAACCAAACGCAATAACAATAGCTAATGTCAAAAAATTGATTAGGAATTATTCAGTGTGAAAAGTTGGAAATCGGTTAAAACAATTTTTATTTCTTATCCATTATAAGTGAATATTACCTTTTTTTTTTATTAATAAATCACGAAACAGAACTGAGTTGTGAACGAATTAGCTGACAAAATATCTAGAAAAGTCGCCGACCCGACTAGCCGATCAAAAAGGGCAACAACATCCCAGTTACGTACTACTTGAAAGAATTCCAGAGTGAGTACACTATTTTGATGTATACAATTACCTGAAATAAAACACACCTGCTTGCTCTCAACTTCACTTACGGAATAAAAGACAACACACATATTTTCCTCATTTGGTTCAGTGTTTAAACAGACACAAAAACTTTGTTCATTCTTCAGCGAGCACGTTTTTTAACATCTGTATTTATTTATACATGACGCCGTTGAGCTGGACGCTGTCAGTTAAAATGTTGATCGTAATATGTTTTGTTTTTCATCTTCTTAATTTAATTCATCGTCTTTAATGGAGTGATAAAATTTCTCTCGTATTGGTATTTTCCTCTACGATTTAAAAGCTCGCCATGAAATGCCAAAGTCACGCTATTTTTGTTTTGGAAAGTAAAAGTTCGTACAAAGACGATTTTTATTTAGGTATTCGTGTTTGCTGAACGATCTAGAACAAATCGGATGGAATCGATTTACTTTTTTATGAAAGATATTGTTTTCGCAAAATAATATGAGTTCATGACTCTTCTTTCAACTTAAACTTTTTGTTTTTTTTTCCAAAGACGTCAAAAATCCGTTCATATATTTTTGCTACGTGCAGTTATTCACAGTTTAATTTTAACTTTAATGTTTTTAACATGGTAAGTTTTATAGTCAGGAAATGCGTCATGCGATATGTTTGAAGAAAAACATGAAAACAAAGCAGATGTGTTAAATCTAGAGTTACCAAATTCATCGTATAGTTGTTTATTGGACAATAAATATTCACTAAAAAATTATTAAAAAATTTTTTAGTTAGATTTTTAAATGCGCAGAAGTAAATCGTAATTTTATTGATTTTCCTTAGTAGCATTGTGGTATATTAATGCACAAAGATCATTGTTAATTTGTGTAGAAATTTTCAACACTTCTTTAAAATTTACAAAATAACTTTTGTAGTGATGCTCTTTTTTCTAAAATTTTAATGAATTCCGAAATATATTTTTCAGACTGTTTCCCAGTAATTGCTTTTCATCGTTTTATTTGCCAAATTTACTTTCACAAGAAATGCTGTGACATTAAATATTTTTTTTGTGTGCACATTTTTGTCCCAATACGATTAAAACTACATTTAAAAAATAAAATAAAAATAGAAGTAAGAAAAAGAAGCCCAAAAAATTATCTGATTATGATTTTTGAGACTAAAAGTTTTAATTTTTTTTTTTACACTTTTTAATTTTTTTTTAAACTTTTGCATATGGAAAAATACGTTATAAATGGCCAGTAAAATAATAAATGAATGTAAAATTTATGTCTTTTTTGGTTTTTATTTAATTTTAAAACCATTCTAGTCTTAAAATATCGATTATTCTATTTAAAGACAATGAATAGCTCTATTTTCAGAATGATTACTAGTTTTCGTGATAGAACTTTTCTAGGTTATCATTCTAGAAATGTTTTAAGAGGATAATATTAGGAATAATTTTATTTATTGTAAGAGAGGTATTTTTCTTTTTATCATTTTTTTGAGCATTTTTTCATGCCAGATTAAATCCTACTATAGAATTATATTTTTTAATAGATTTATTTCTAGGTGATAGGAATAAATTAGCCAAGACAGCTTATTAATGGAATCTACTATTCAAATCACCGCAGAAAATGTGCACGGCCACATTACAATGTAACGAACGTGTAGTCAGATATTATATGAAATCATGTAAAGCAATTGCATCATGTAAATTGCCTTTATTGTAAATTTAAACTTATTTTCTTAATTATACTTTTAATGTGTTTTGCATGTAATCTCTTTAGCATGCGAAGATGGTGTCAAGACAGTTATTAGTGACTACCCATAGCAATGTAGCTGGGGGTAGCAATGTAGCTGGGGTAGCGCGTCTTCCCCGTGATCTGGACGTATCTGGTTCGTCCATGATTGCTCTATCTGTGAGGTGCGTGAAAGTGCCCTCCCCAATAAGAAGGGGTTGTGCAAGCGAGTGTGTGAGAGTCATCTTCATAAGTAAGATTTCTACCCTTGGGAGTTCAGGAGTCTTTACCTTCAGAAACTAATCCATCCTTCAGTCTCTTGGATTTGGCTTTAATTAGTGTTCTATTCAAGGGGGATAAGCAACAACAAAACATGGCCATAAGAAAATATTACTGGTAAAGAGAAGGGAATTTTACGATTAAAAATACCACCGTCTACAATAAAGAATTTAACTTTTGATATGCTGCATTAGAGAAATTCTTTTATATCTCAGTAATTAATTTTGGTAAAAATAGTAATGATAAGTAGTAAATTAACTTTAATTTAATAATGCAATTAATAAGATCACCGAACTTGAACAAAAAAAAATCCTTTATCGAGTAAACCGGAATACAAAAAGAAACAAAACTACAATAGACAAAAAAAAAAAAAAAAAAAAAAAAAGGAATGGAAGGTTAATTGAAACTCTGCTTAGAATAGAGCATTGACTGAGATTGTTGTCAGCGAGAGATTCATGACGAATTCAATTTCATGTAAGCATCAAGTTGCTTTTGAGGTAATGTTACATTTTCCGATTTTAAGCCAGACTTGTATAGATTCCACTCTTCGGTTTCGAAAAATTGGCTTGACATGTCTGGTTTTGGATGAATATCAGGGGTTATACAGAAATCAAATTACATACTTTTTGCTTTTTTAATTGTAGCCCAAAATTGAAATTTATTTTCAGAGTTAGCACATTTAAAGGAAGTTTTGATAGTATTCGAACAAACATTTTATTGCTCATAAAGTGATGTTAATTGATAAGATAGACATTAAATGATCAGTGTTGGTATAGGTTTGAAATCCTTGGTATATCGCTCCATTGCTGAAGGTATGCTTACGAAGCATAATCTTGCTGTTTGAAATCTATAAATTTAAAACCAGCAATAATCTCCCCGTAATCTCCTGTGAAGGTTTTATCTCTCTACTCTGCATGCAATTATGAATCAGTGAACAATAGTTAAGGAATATGGACACGAAATATTAACATTTTACATGAATTTAGCATTTTTATACAATTTATGTCATGTTATTCTTGGCGAGTTATTTGGCAATAAATCTCTAATTTAATAATGCCTAAAAATCGAATTTGTATTTTAGGCATGTTCCCTCACTCTATTGAAACAAAAATTTGTCACAAAACTGCACTAATAGTAAAAAAAAAAAAATTCCATGCCAAATTTGTCATTGTGTTTTTTAATTTATCGCGTTTACATGCTTCTGAAAGTACAGACGACAGACAATCAACTCATGGTTAGATTTAGCTGAAAATATGACAGGTATCTACTCCATAAATATTAAATCTAAGAACCAAATTGTATCTATCTAGCTCTCTTCGTTTTGTAATAATTGTGCTAACTTATATTCGAATAGCCAGATGGATATTTTCACCGAACAGATGTAACTCAAAATCTGACGGAAATTTGAAAATGTGTTGTAAAGATCACATACCGAATTCCGAACGCCTAGCCGAAAGGCCTTTTGAGTTATCTTTGCCAGAGGCAGACAGACAGACGGACACTCTCTAAAAATACGTTTTTTGAACTCAAGGGGGTCTGAAATATGGAAATTCCTCAAAATCTCGAGTTCAATTTTTTTTGTCGATTTGATTGATTTTTACTTTCTCTGTACTACGTATACAAGAAAGTAAAAATTAATGATTCAGACAAAAAAAAAAACCCTTTTTTTTTTTTTCGACTGAGCATGAAAGGTAAATTTTTTTTTTCAGAGGACATCTGCTAAGTTAAAGAGGCTATCAATCTGATAGCGTTATCGAATGTTGTTTTCCCTGGTTGTTTTCCCCGTTTTGTCAACAGCAGTTTGACACTCGGATTCATTGAGAAGTTTCCATGCAATGAGGTACTTAATCCAGCTTATCTAACACTTTGTCATCATTTAAAAATTGATTACGATATGAGAGTGATTGATATTTGGGTCACATATTTCGTTCTCGCATATTTTCTTTTTGTGTGTGTGTGTGTGTGTTGTATATGCATGCAAAGAAAGTATTGTATTCATCAAAATGTTCGATCTAGAGGCTTTGATTATCATTGATTTTTTCATAATAATGATCATCTTATCTGTGTAAGTAAAATTAATTGATAAAATCTGAGAAACAGTTTCGCAACTGAATTGTCAGATTACTCCTATTTTTATTTAAAAAGAAAGTTCATGACCTTCTAGATAATAACGTTAACTTCTACGACAAGCCCTGCGGTATGCGGAAAAATAACCGTACTGCCGCTACAGCATTGGCAGGAATTGATGTGTATTAAAAGTCATCACCAGCCAGGGTAAAATCTTTCAAGTGAAAGGTACGTCCCGTAATCGGTAGAGGATAACTGACCCGACATCATTTCTGTACCACCCAGGTAGTGAGAACTAATTACCATATTAGAAGTTTTGCGTCTTCATATATGAGTTAGTCTGCAGGTAGAGGACCCTCTAGATAACCATATGAGGCTGCTCCGCCCTGCCAAATTAAAAGAATTCGAATTAATTCTGAATGATAATACCACCACGATAGCATTGGTGGATATAGGTTTAGTCCTAAGAGCAGTCACCTCCCACGGTACTAACTGTCTCGTAGGAAGTAGGTTTCGTCATTGGTAAGGGGATAGCCGACTCCACACCATTCTCGTTACTCATCCGGATGGCAAGAAGTAACCCTCTTCTTCCAGGAAGCTTCTCATAAGCTGAGATGCCATCAATGGGAGGACCTTCTTGTTAAGTCATCACATATTGCTACACATTGCCCCCCCCCATTTATGAGAGACATCGCAAAATAAAACTTTGGCAAAACCGTCAGCTTTAATAATCATATCTATTTCTGTACGATTATTCGCCAATGGATTTCACAATTTTGTAAATATAGTCAATCAATCAGAATGCTCTATGTTTATTCAGTAAATATAATTTAAATCAATACTTTCTTTCACAGTGATAAGATATAGTTCATTCAAAGTCATTTAACTCGACTAGATTGATATTATTAATATGGTGAATGAACAAGGCCCTGATTAGGGAAAAAAATAAAGGAGGACTGGAAAAAATAGGCCTAACTATATTGTTATCTATCTGGTGTCTGCATTATATTGCGCGGCATTCAAAATATTGAACAATGGGGAAATAACACAAGAAATCTTCCACTGTGGAGGACCAACTAGTGTCTATTGAATTAAAATAAAGTATTTCGCGATTGATTAAACGTTTTGAATACATTTGATGCCAATACCCCTTATTTTTAGTCAAATTTGGAGCGCCAGATCAGAGAACCTTAAAAATGCCAGTTCACACGTTTTAAGTGAAATTTCAAAGAAATGAGAATACCAGAGTTTCACCAAGAACACTATTTTAGAGTTAATGTTAACCAGCTGCTAGTGAACTGAAATAACTTCATAAAAGTGATTTTATCATTAAGAAATAGAAAAATTGGTGATGTATCATTAGTGAAAAACTTAATTTAGGATATTTTATTTTTGTCTTCAAGATACAGTTTTGCAATTTCAAATTTTGTATCAATTCAGTTGTGAGAATTTGATGAATTCCCATGTTTTATTACACCTTGAGTCCTGAAAATCCATTTTAAAGGTCATGCCTCTTTTATGTATATGATACTTAATCATTCGCCAAAGAACACACCATGGCAGAATACAATTTCTTTGGTTTAATAATATCTGTTGACTTTGAAAGTATAGAGCCTGTCAATTGGAGCTTATGATTCACACTTTGTAAGCTCTTTGCCATTCAATTAACCACATTATTTCCAACGAAAAAATTGTTCTTTCAAGAAAATTAACTCTAAAAAACTGCTTCGAAAATATAAGTATTCCATAAGTTAATAAATATATTTGACTTATCACTTTGAAAAATGCATAGGGAATGCTTAGTAATTCTAAAGTAATAATAATTTGTCTATAATAAAAGTTAAGGATATTTGAGTTTCGAATTGAATTTGTCCATGTTTATTTTATTTTTAAAATTAATTCTTACTTGCATAGCAGCGATACGTAAGCAAAAAAAATTAGAATATCATATGGATGAGCGTATGTATAAATGCCATGACAAAAATGATGAAAAATATCAATGTAAAACATAATTTTTTTAATTTATGAAAATTAGAGAAAAATATATATAGTAACGAATTGTATATGACTAAAAACCTACTTAAAAAATTTAAAATAATGCAAAAAGGATTTTTGTGCAATAATATACATCAATTTATCTAGAAATATTAACATTTTGATTAATTTTTGATTAAAAATCGTAATTCCATTTTTGGAAATCTATTTCTCATTGAGCACCTATAACAATTTGACAAATAACCTCATTGAGCACAAGCAATAACTACATGCCAAATCTGGTAGCTGTAGATCTCATGATCGGCTCTGAAAAACATTTTGAATGATTTTTTTTTATCCCTCGAGTCACAATAAATATAGCTTAGGACGAAATTTACTGCTAATCCAATAATAAAATGTCTATTAACATAATTATATCAAAAATTTGAAAATAAATCTTACTAGCCGAAATGAATTATGCATAAAATCGATTTGGTAAATGTTGGCTAATGGAAAATAATCTCTTTAATTTCTAAAGAAGTAAAAGTTTGCTAAATTTCACAACACTAATTTACCTCTTTCTATTTTAAACAGATTTAACTCTGGTTTTACCAAAGTCCAGAATACTGCCAACTAGAAGTCTGTGCACTTTTACTATCTCGAGAGATAAACAAAAACCTATATTAGGATACTAGCAGATTTGACATCACAAATGTCATTGAACTGGGTTTTACGTCTGTAGTTTTCCACACCAAATTTGATGTAATTTTTTTAAACAAGTTATTATGTATTTGAATTAAAAAAAGAACTTTAATATCTACTAGAAAAATAAAAAAATAATTTTAATTGATTATCTATATTTGCTGAAACCATATTTGTTTGTTAACCCCGGTCAAACTTTTAATGTGTCTTGATTCGTCACATAATAATCAAAGTTATCTCTTTCGTCAAGCTTATAAATTGAAGAAACTTCACCGTTTTTAAAGCGAAGGCTTAGACGTCAAAGCGAAGGTCGTCGAAAGACATTGATAAGCTTAAAAGATAAAACACACATATCCTTTGACTAATCAAGAAAGAAAAAAAAATAGTTCGACGTGATATGTCGAACAGTCGCACAGGTTCAATATGATATGGTGTGGAATTGATTTCAGTTTAGTGAGTGATAAAGTTTCATTACTTTATACGGGGATTCAACAAACCCTTTTTTAATTTCTCATATTCTTAGTGCAGAGAAATTATAGCAATCATAAAAAAAAAAAATCCAACTCGAGATTTTGACGAATCTCATAATTTTAGACCTTTCTGAGTTCGGAAACATATTTTTGGAAAATGCCTGTCTGTCAAAAAATAATTCAAAAACGTTTGTTGCTAGATGATTGAAATTTGATAGACTGTCTTTACATTATATTTGTCATCAAATTATGCTCAAAATCTGACGTGAGGACTTTCGTCCACACGGTTGCTAGAATGTAAGTCAACTATATAATTACAAAATGAAGAGAATTGGTTATAGATGAAATTCGGTATACGGATTTAACATCTATATAGTAAAATCTGTCAAATGTTGAGCTAAATTAAATTATGGATTGACCATTTGTTAGTCTGTACGTTCAGAAGCATGTTAACGCGATAATTCAAAAATGCAAAGACTGAAATTTATTAAATTTGCTTTGGAATTTATTGACTTCAAATGCGATCGGTTGTAAAAAATGTATCTAAAATACAAATTGTAATTTCAGATATTGCATACTAGAAATTAATAGTCAAGAATAGCTAGGATCTTAAATCACTGGGATGCCAAAGGTGAGTATTTTGCAATTACTGATTATCAAAGACACGTAAGGTGTTCTCTGGTGTAATACCTTTATTAGAGCATATGCGAGAAAGTTTTGGTGAGATCAGTCCCACTGGGTGCTTGTATGAAATTGGGAAAGAAGATTTGTAGTCGTCAAGAAATTCAATTTCAAGATTTTGATAAATTCAAGCCTCTATGAGTCTAATAAACATATTTTTGAATTATAAAATCAACAATTCAGTTAATTTAACCTCCAACCTAGAGCAGTTTCACACATTTTGTGTCCTCTGGAATTCACATTTTAAAACCCTTCTTTTGATAACTTTAGCTTTTACAGCAGTGATCATTATTTAACTTGATCAATTCCAAATTTTTAACCATCTTAAAGTTAACCGTCACATTAAGGATTAACTTTAGTTTAACTTTTAATATTAGGAATTTTGTAAAATTAGATATATGTGTTTGTCAATATGATTTTTGAAATGAATATCGTAGGTAAAAATAATTAAAATATTTAAATTCTTGTAAAATCAACCATAATTCTTGGTTGATTTTAATGAAGTATTTAATTTATATTATGATTTCAGTATTTCTTCAATTGCCTGATTGATTAATGGATCATCATTAATGAATTCTTTAATTTTTAAAACATTTTTATACTTAATTGCTGTGATAGATTTTAGGATCATGATGAATTTCAAACAAATATAGCATTGCAAATTATTTGCAGAACCAGTCGTGGTATATCATGTAAACTTTTAAATAAAATGGTAATATTTCAAAATATTATGAATAACTAATACATTTTAATTTCATTCGTTTAATAATGATTTTAATAAATATAATATTGTAGAATTCGGAGAACTTGTAGTTCTTACTTTCTCATGTAAGTAGTATCGATAAAGAACAGCAATTGTCAAAAAATTTGAACTCAAGATTTTTACGAATATCCAAATTTCAGAACTCCTTGAGTTCGAAAAATATCTGAAACAAAGATAATTCGAAAAAGCTTTGAGGGAGTCGGATGAAATTCGGTATATGGACTACTCATTAAATTTGCTTATTTCTGTCGAATTTTGAGTAAAATATGTTCAGAAAAATTCCATCCATCCGGCTGTTCAAATATAAGTTAACACGATAACTACAAAACGAAAAGAATCAGATAAATAAGATTATAATGTAGACACCTGTTAAATTTTGAGCCAAAACGAACAACAGTTTGGCTATCTATTGGTCTGTACTTTCAAAAACCATGTAAGCACTGTAATTCAAAGACAAAATATATCAAATTTAGTTTGGAATTTTATGACAAATCTTTGATCCAGTCGAATTGAGAAAAATGTGTCTGAATCAATAATTCGATTTTCGAATACTGTAAGCTGCAAACCAGGAATTAGTCAACAAATGATTATTCAAAGCTGATACGATAAATTCAATAAAATTCACTCCCATAGTTAATATTTTTCAACTATTGTATACAGTGGCATGGAAGGTATATTCTGACCTAAAAAGATTTTTAAAGTGTATGCGAGAAAGGTTTGAAGATATCACTCCCGTTGATACTTTTTTTACAAACTTTTGAATTTTTTTATTTATTTATCATTTGCACTAATAGATTCTGATCAACTTGCTTTTGATAATAGGTCAGTGGCTAAATCGGAAACCTATCTTTATTTCGGTTCTTAAACCAAAAATTATAAATTTGTTCACATTTTAAAGCAAAATCCACTTGTTTGTGGTTGCTTAACTTATACACACTTATATTTTATAATATTCATCAAATTATAAAACAAGACAACGATCTACTATATTAACAAGATAATTTTTGCAGATTGATATACCTCTCTACGCCACACGACCTTTATGACGCAAAAGTCGGTTAAAATCCTCAACAGGGCAAAGCGTTAGATTTAGAACAGTTAAATTTAGTTCATTGAGTAGTAAGTACTCGTAGTTATTTATTGGGTTCAGAGAGAAAAGTTTTAATTAGATTTTCAATTAAAAATAAGAAATTTTTGTATGTTTCCCTTCAATAAATTGGGAATATGCTATCGTGCAAAAAATAATTTTGTACCTCTTTAAAATTCCCCTCGTTAAAAGAAAAAAAAATTCAGTGGCAAAAAATTAACTTGCATGCAGCTTATTCATTAATTTTTATTAATACAATTCAGCAAAATCTATTATTTTACAATAAAATTATTCACTGTTTTTATTACTGAATTTATGCTTGAAAGCATTTTGACGATATTCATTTCAATATCTTGCTCTAGAAAATTAAAATATATTATTAAGGCGTGTTCACTCGAGGTATTCGCTATTGCTCGCACTAGAAGATCACGCCTACTTCCGGAAAATCACGTGACCACTACGGGACAATGGCAAATACTAGACACGCTGGGACAAACGTCGGCCATTGTCCCAATGACGTTGACTCAACTTTTCATACGAGGACAGTACAGGAACGGCAGTAGAAAAGCAACGATTGCGCACAATAGCTAGCCTCGTGTGAACCTACTTTTATTATTGTGCCTGAACATTATAATTGACAGTTAATTATCTGTTAACTGCATTATTCACCAGTGTTTTTCCCTATGCGATGATGGACATAACTTTCAAGCGTGGGACTCCGAAAATAAAAAGCCGAGCACTCGTGGCTTTCCTACCTTGACCAAAGTCCATAATTTTTATTCAAAGGATGGAGGATATCACATTTATAAAGGAGTAGGCGAGAAACTTTCAGAGAAACCACTTTTTCTAGCTTCTCGAAAAGGGGCAAGAATAGTTTTGCAATGATGAGATTCATTTAGTCTATCCACGTGGAGATAAGAAGATAAACATTGTATCTTAAAAATCAGAAAAAGTGCAGAACTTTTCCTGAGATTCAGATAAAGACATTCTGAAAAAAGAAAATAAATCAAGGTCTAAACACTCGAAATCAAATGCTATTTTTGCTACGAGATGATTTTTTACGATTGTACCAATACAATATTTTTTTTAACTCTAGAAAATTTTAAGTCAGTTTATATTGATATTTGTTTACTTTTAACATAAATTTCGTTTTGCAATTGAAAATATTTAAGGGGTAGATTCTTTGTTTTCCAACGCCATCCCTTCGTATCTTCTCTATATTCACCGAAACAATTCTGCATTATTGAATTGTAGCAATTTGACAATAATTTAGACCAATTTTAGAAATGGTTTCTCTTTTATTCGAAGAAATCAACGTCGGATTTATGTATAAGCTACATTAGCTTATGAATCCTACTTTCTTGGGATTTCTTAAGTCATTAATCAATTTAAACCGGTTTGAAACAATCTTTATCTGCATCTATCCCCCCCCCCTCTTCTCTCTCTGCTCTAATTTTTTTTAAACGTATCTGCTGTCAAAGAAGCATTCATAATAATGATGTAATACTGGTAAAAACAGGTCAACCTGTAAAAAATGTATCTGCTTTCAAATAGACATATATAACAATAATGCAATACTGGTAAATGGAGGTAAAAAATATATATGCGATTAAAAGAGGATAATGAAAATTGCTATTTGTACTTTATTCATTTCCTACGCGATTTCGAGCTTCAATTATTCATCGCCTACACGATTTCGAGCATCAGAACACCCTAACCAAAACAATATCATGTTATCACATGATAGAGCGAGAGAGAGAGAGAGAAATACCTAGCCCAAATGAACAAAGCTCATCAAAGTGCTAAATATAGTGCTCAAATCGGCGTATTAAAAGATTATGCATCTCAAATAACTTAGGACAACATCTGGTATAAAAATTGTGTAAGTTTATTAATTTAACTCCTTTTTAAATTTAAAATTAATACAGACTTATGGAAAGGTTAGTTTTGTTAATATAACGCCTCATTTAGAAGCAACACTAAGGCTATTTAACTGTCTGGCTGTGTAGTTCTTTAAAATCATATTTAGATGTAATGTTTGCAAATAAATTCTTCAAACAAAGTGAATTGATACTATATGTCACACAATAATATTATGATGTAATAAAAACCTGTAATCGTAAAAATAAACACACTGAATTAGAAAAAAAGAGGATGCAACAGAAAATGGATTGATTGCCTAATGGGGAAAATCGCGGGATAAGCAGTTGGAGGGTTGAGAATGGACTTTGTATTTTGAGCCCCTGTCAGGTAACTTGAGGCAGCAGTCTCCTCCCTAAACTTCCGTACCACTCCAGCTAGAGAATAAGCGACCTATTGCTTCCGGTTTAATGTGCACATAAGAGAGCATACGGAAATCTTTAATGGAATCGAGACTAGAATTTGAAACCCTTCGACTTCGAATTCTACATCTTACCACGAGACTATTGTGGCCCTACTAATGGAGAAATGTGTGATAATGAGGATTTTTGATCTTTAATAACTGTTGCAGTTTGTGAATGTTGTTCAGTTAAAAAGCAAGTGTATTTATTACAAAGTATGCGAGAAAGTGTTGGGAAGACCACTTCCGTTGGTACGTAAGAGCGATTGTTTGATCTTTTAACACGATAGTTTATAGGCTTATATAGAATCTGTAAACAGAATCATGAGCATCGTGCTTGATGAAAAAAACGCTCAAAACATTGCGCATAAAACTGCAAAATTTTATTGCCATCCATTTTTTTTTTTTTTTTTTTTTTTTTTGAATAATAGAGACTTGCTAAGGATTTTTCAAAATTTGGCATAAAAATTTGTTTTAAAATTTAAAAACATTGATGAAATATTAACATTTCGTTTCAATTATCTTGGTGAGTATTACTGCACATAAAATCTTTTACATCATTTTAAAATTCAAAAAATAAATTCTATAAGTGATATTTCTGTAGTTTCCGTACAATTGTTTTCGATAAATTTAATAGTTTTAAAAAGTTATTTTATATCAATATACTTTTCAGATATTTGTTACTAGATTTATCCAAGAACAAATTAACCCATTTATGCCTAAGGTTAAAAAAATTGGAATTTTTGCATGAAATTTCTATATGTTAGGTAAAAAAAAAATATTATAAACAATCATTTGAAGTGAGGGGTGCTCCAAAAATGGAGCAGTAGACATAAAGGGATTAAAAAATTAAAAAAGAAGATGCATGAATTAATCTCTTAAATCTTTTCTACTGAGAAAAAAATGACTAAAATTTCACTTCAAAATAATAAAAGTCATGAAAAATACATGATATGAATATTTAAATCATATAAAGATTTAAATTTTTGGAAACAAATGGCAGGCAGTCTAAAAGACATTGAAGAAGCTCGTTTTATTCCATCTCTGGAGACAGGAATATTTACAAGCGGCGCCATGGACAAGCAAACGTGACGAAAAGGAATGAAATGAATTTTCTCTCCTTTTTTATACCATATTTTTGATAGGGAAAATGTTTACAGTGCTAATAATGTATTAAGAGTCTCATAGGGATTTCTGCATGCCAATCACAAGTGAGGGAAAACGCAGGGATCTTTCTTAAAGAGAATGTGCTTATAGGACATTTTCTATCCCTTCACGAGGAGCGTGTGAAAGTCTAGCCGATTCAACAATTTTACAAAGCTTCTCTTGAATTAATTTTGTAGACAAATGGTATTGGATCATAAAATAAGAGAATGTTTTTAGACTGAAGTTACTATAGCTAAATTAAGATAAAACTTTAAAAATTTATTTGGATTTCAATTAAAATATCATTACATATATATGTGAGCAAGTATAACATTACATTTTAAAATCATATTAAGAGTATCAAATGCAAGAGGAATAATGGATTTTAAAACGAAATAGACGTAACGATTAAGAGGTGTTACATTTATATTTGTAAAGTTCATTGGCATACAGAAATTAACCTTCTGTATTAAGATGTGTCATTAGAAATTGATTACCATTTTATATATTTTAGACAGTATAAACTTATAGTAATTATAGGTCGTATAAATTGTAATAAAAATGTTTCGAGATATCAATTATCCATACTCGACCACGATAGGTAACCTTTTTTATAAAGCAATATATAACTTTGCTGTACTAGGTAATCTTTTTATTTGAAATATTTAAAGAAAACCATAGCTAGAAATATTACGTTATTAAAATATTTTTTAAATTATCTAACTTTTTCATCCACATTTTAAATCGAATCTACTTTCCAAAATGAAACTTCTTTGACGTATAAAATCATTATTATGACGAAAGTGAAGCAGATAAAATGCATTGAAACAAGACAAAATGATTAGATTTCTCTTAATCAGTGACGTTTGACTTTGAAATTATCCTATGGGTGCTTGAAAGCGAATGAGTAAACATGGGGTCAAAAGTTTAGAGTAACTTTTACGAATTTTAGCATCAAATATTTAATTATTTTTAGCAAAGTTCTGTCTTTGAATTTAAAAACAAATTTCTCGTATTATATTAATTATTAAAAAAACTTTTTGTTTTCGCGTATAAATAATACAGCAAAAGTATAGTAACTGTCAAAAAATTTAAAATCGATATTACGAATCTCCACGTTTCAAATCTCTCTGAGATCAAAAAACATATTTTTGGAATATGTTCATCTGTCTGTCTGTGACAAAGAAAACTGAAAAACACTTTGAGCTGGACGGATAAAATTAAGTATTCGGTTTTTATATAAAATTGCTAAGTTTCTATCAAGTTTCGAGGTCACCAGTCTCTCTGACCGGCTGTTCGATTATAATTTAACACGATAATTACAAAATGAAGACAGATAAGTAGATGAAAGTTGATACACAAATTTAACATCTATAGTGAAGATACCACTTGTGAAAGTTTGAATTAAAACCAACGAAGAGTTATCTTATACTTTAGGTTTTATCCTTTCAAAAACATGCGAATATGTATGCGATATTATAAAATTAGTCTCAATTAAAAAAAACTCATGTACAGAAGGTACAGAGCTTATTCAAAACTATTAGAATAAAATGACTTTAATTTCGGACGAGTTGAAGGAATCATGAAGGCGAAGGTTCATCTAAACGAATTAACCAAAAATACCCAATATTTCCAACGAATCAACTAGTCACCAAAAGCGAGTATAATCTATACTAAAGATATAAAAGTCGTGAAAGGACTATATGTAAATATCCAAAGATTACAAAATGCATAAATAGGCAGCGCTTTTACAAGGCTTTTATTTGTATTCAAGTGATAAATGTGAAAATGTTTCTGACGTGATTTCAGCCTCAAGACAAAAATTAACATACTTTGAATGTGGAATTGTAGTTGCATTTGTTTGAGTGGCTTATCCCACCTGATCGACTGTAACATCAAACCAGGTCCATAAGCCCGAACGCCTTCAAACAATGTAGCACTGCCTCAGGACTCGAGAACATTTGGCTTTTAGTGAAACTGATGTAGGCCAAAATATGGATAGAAGCAGCTTGAGTCACATTGCATTTTGGACACAGGGGATAAAGAGCATTTTGGACACAGGACTTTGGGGCCCGTCACATGACGTTGTACAAGAATGTGTTCGCTTCGAAATCTAGCGAGATCTGTTTGATCGAGCTTGTTGCCAATCCCAACTAAAACAGTTCCGTATACCATTCATGCACGAAGGCTCTCCTCCAGAAATAACAGATGTCTTACCGGACACTGGTGGCGATTTCTGAAAAAAGTAAAGCAGCCACCATAAGCAGTATCTTTAAGGCTTCCTTCTCGGATCAGACCATCAGCCATTTCATTTACGTGCACATTTACATGTGACAGGACCCATTGAAAGGTGATCTTAACACTGGTAATCAAGCGATACAAAAGCCGGACGATGTTTCTAGTAATGCAGTCCCCATGATTTCACCATTCAGATAAATGCTGAATGGAGCTTCGGCTGTCAATAAGAATCCAAATGTTCAGAGCAAATTCTCTCAGTCATGCAAAATTTCAAAATAAATCCTCCCCAATAATTATTAGTGCACGGAACACTGAGTAGTTGTCGGGGTTTCTTACACAGATCCCACTGCCGTTGTCCTTTTTAGCATAAAGTCCACAAGCCGAAATAGCGCCTTCACCCATGTTGCCGTCAGTATAGATCTGTAACGTAACACAAGGGATTTTATAGATAGTCTTCACAGCTAACTATCTAAGATCTTCAGGTAATGTGTACTCTTGTTAGTGTATGGGCTCAATTTGGTCTTGATAAAGACCCAAACATAGAATGAATCAGCAACATCTGTACCACAAGCTAGTCAGACGTATTTTACTTCATTATGTAGTCAATTCTCACTTTAGCATGGTAAGCGGACTTCCCCTCTCACGCGGTAATTATTGCTCTAACTGCGCACCTAACTAAACGTTCTGTGCTGGTCACCGTAACTGAAGAGTTTGGCAAAGTATTTAGCAAAGAGGTATTGCTACGTAGTCTGAGAGGTTGCAAGACAGCTTAATACAATACAATACCCCACTGGGGTAACTATTGCGGAGGCTAGTGGTGTCTCTGGCAGCAGAGAGTTGAATCTTTTCTAGTTTATCAATGTTGCTGGAAGAAGCAGTCTGATAGGTCTGTACACTGTATGCAAGTATGGGACGAATAAGGGCAATATAAGTATTTCAAAGGGGCCGAGAATCCCCTCTCCAGATCAAATGTGTCATGATTTCAATTGGTAAGAGATGATAATAGGATTTGAGAGTAGTGCAGACTCCAAGAAGCCAAGGATCCAACAAGTCATTGCATGCTGGTGGTTGATCGCATAATGTTTTTGTCTGTAAAGACATGGAATAGACTGAATCCTTTAGTTCATCCGACTTATAATTGACTGAGAAATTGCTATGTTCAGAAACTTGGAGACCACTTAAAGCCATTCATGGACTGCATGCACCCAAATAACAATGTTCTTTTATGGATGACAATGCATCACTGGGCCATAATTGTTTGTGATTGATTTGATGGACATTCCGGAAAATTCCAGGGAATGTGTTGGCCACTGCATTGCAAAGCATAAATACCATCGAGCTTTTATAGGACAGAATCGGGAGATCAGTTCGTGCACAAAATATTTCACTGGATGCACTTTCGCAACTATGGGTGTCTGAAGAGTTATCATTGAACAATATTTATGCAGGGGAATTCCGTGCCAAGTCAATTTGATACACTTCGCAGGCAAAAGACGGTTCGACACGCTATTAAGAGGTATCCAATGACTTTTGTTACATCAGAAAAGTTCATTGAAATTAACGTTATTGATTGTCAGGAATTGTCATTCTATCAAACAAATAGAAGGATTTAAAATTTAAAAAAATTGTTCTTGCGATATATAGAATATTCAGTTAGTTGTAGATTTAAAGTTACTTTCTGAATGTTAAAGATGAGTATATATTTCGATGCGAGATTTTTTTTAAAAAATAATATAAAGAACTACTTTTCATGCTGATTCAATTAATAAATGTAATGCTGAAAAAATTGCAAGTTAAAAACTATGTCGAACAGTCTGTCGGACTTATGTTATTTCTGAAGCATTAGCATTTTTATCAAAAAGAAAATTTCCATTCTTCTGCTATTGAATGTATCTTAATTTATGAAATTTTTGTTATTCTATCACATACGAGTTTTGATCATTTCACTGGTAGCATCGAAAAAGATTCATTTCCTGAAAACGGCCATTGATCGAGCAACTAAATAACTAAACTCAAAGCTTTAAAACTCAATCAATCTTGCCTGCAGAAGGATGGAATAATTTTTTGTTGAAAATGTTAAAGAGTCAAGAGTATTTGAATAAATATGATTGATAGAAGCTGGGAACTGTTTTAAAATTTAAACTTATGAAGCGTTTTATCAAATGTGATTTGAAGAATTCAGGGACTGTATAAAAACTTAGATTTCTTAATTCCTGCAGCAGCTTTTTATTAAATCA
>JAPMOQ010055057.1:105595-144554 GCA_026543055.1 Argiope trifasciata | reverse complement strand
TATATATATATATATATATATATATATATATATATATATATATTGAGAGCATTTTTCTAAGTAAAAGAGAAATTATTCTGTCAACAAATCATTGGTTTGAGACCAAAAGTATCTGAAAATCGAATTTACATTTCGGTACACATTTTTCCAAACGATTGAAACAAACATTTGGCACTGAATACACTTGTAGTAAAAAAAAAAAATGATGCATTTAAGTCATTGCTTTTTTATGTTTCTGAAAATATAAACCGATAGACGATCAACTCATTATCTGATATGGCTCAAAATTTGACAGATGTCTACACTATAGCTATTAAATATGTGCTCCGAATTTTATCCATCTAGCTACTTTAGTTTTGTTGTTATCGTCTAATCAAAAAACCGGAGAGACAAATGTCCTCTGACACAACTTTGCACAAAATTTTACGTAAATCTGTAGTTTTGATATAAAGACTATATAGCAAATTTCAACTGTCTAGTTCAAAGCATTTAGGAATTATCTTTATCACAGACAAGTAGACGAATATTTTCAAAAAATGTGTTGTTCGAATTCAGGGAGGTCTAAAACGTAAAAAATCGTCAAACTCTTAAGTTCGAATTTTTTGAAAATTACTATTCTTTCTCAATACATCGAATACGAGAATATTAAAAGTTTTACCCATTCATAAATCAATGCTTTCTTTTAAATATATATATTGGTTAGAATTCGGTAAAATATCTGTATTTAATGTACAGAAGGGGAAAAAAGAAAGTTTAGAAGTTGATATATGGATGCTAAATGTGTGTGCTGAATTTTATTTATCTTTCTTTCGTCGTTTTGTAATTATCACGTTAACTAGCATTCGAACAATTGGACAGATAGATTTCTGAACGTATTTTGCTCAAAATTTGATTTACACGAATTCGGTGTAAAAGCCGGTTACTAAATTTCAACATTTTACATCAAAACGTTTTTGAATTATCTTTGCCACCGAGAGACTTACGGACATTTTCTTAAAAAGTTTTTTTCAAACTCTGGAATATCCAAAAACTGGTAAGAATTATAAAAATCTGAAAAATTGTTAACCCTTTTTCCTTAAAAGGATTTTCAAATCTAAATAATAGAGGAGATAGTTGAAAGTATCATTCATCGCCCGCTTTATCGAATTGCCAGTGATATTTTTAGACTTATTTTCGTCATATTAAAAAATAATGAAATTCATATTTCAATACTTCTCCGATTCGATTTCGGGTTATGGCGCATCTCTTAAGAAACAGCTCTGATAAGAGTATAAAATCACGGATGCGGCTTTCATCAATTCATTTCGAGTAGTTTAATTTATCTTTCATGGAGGCGTCCGGTCATCTCTAAAACGAATTTTATCGAAAATTAAAAGAGATAAAAGCGACCTCACGTTTTCGTAAACATGCGTGCATTGTACGGTTTTGACTCGCGTTTTTTTTAATTTCTGTGTTCTATATAAACTTTTGTAGGCAAAGATAAATAGCAGAGAAGAAAAAAAAAACTTCCGAAACTGTTATTTACAAGAATTTGAAAGCAATTTACATACAATTTATATAGAAATCTCTAGAATACGACTAAATCTTTTTACTTTGTTTGTATATCATAAATCAAAGAGTTTGAAAGCAATTTACATGCAATTTGTATAGAAATCTCTAGAATATGACTGAATTTTTTTAATTAGTTTGTATATTATAAATCAAAGAATTTGAAAGCAATTTACATACAATTTATATAGAAATCTCTGGAATAAGACTAAATCTTTTTAATTTTTTTATATATCATAAATTAGGAATTACTTTTTAAAAATCTTTAAGATTTTAATTGGCTAATTTATTGACATGGTAAATAATAAAATTCTTCTTTTTCTAATGTTAATGATATTTTTAGTTGATTTTAATTTAATAGATCAAAAATCGGATCAGGTCTTGTTGCGCTGAACATATGATGTATGCTAGCATAATAATTTATGACATTTCGTATTAAAATGAATATCTAAATTAAATTTCCAAACAGACTAGCAGATTTTTCAGTATGATATTGCATACCCAGAAAACAAAAACAAAAAAAACTAGAAAAAAAAAGAATTTTGGTTTCGTCTAAAAATTTAAAAATATTTGTACTATCTAAATTTATAATAATACATTAACTATCATGCAATTGCTCGCTAATGGTAACATTTTCGAACAATCTTTTTTCATTTTGGATGAACTATTTTCTCTTTAAATCTTCGTTAGAAATCTGATTCTAATTCTTATTTAAGGAATTTCTTTCGTTTTATTTGTTTTCTATTAGTTCTGAAATTTTGTCGAATTTATTCATTATAGTTTACAATTTATACTGGTCTGACGCGTGTTTAATAACACTATTAATAATTTTATCTAAACATGTTTTTTTTTAAATTTACATACTTAGTTCATTTCACTTTAAAATTTATGATTTTTTTTTCTTGTTTTATTAATAAGTTTCCGCCAATCAGTGTGTTAGAAAATCTTTTATGCTTAAAAGAGTAGATTAGGCAGTATAATAATTAGGCTTAAGAATTCTTTTCCCGAATTCTTTGCTTTTGATAATTTAATTTGTTAAATGGAAACTTTAAAAATATTTTCGTATAGTTATTGTTTTCTTTTTTACTTTCTTGTATGCGTAGTGTAGAGAAAATGCAGTAATCATTGAAATATTAGAGATTTTGGTAAATCTGAGAGTTTCAGTTCTGCCTGAGTTCGAAACATTCATTTTTGGAAAAAGTGCGTCTCTCTGTCTTCTGTTTGTAACAAAAGTAACTCAAAAACGCTTTGAGTTAGACGGATGAAATTTGGTGTACAGTCTTAACAACAAATTTGTGGATTTCTATCAGTTTCTGTACAAAGCCATTTTGAGGAAATCTGTTTGTCCAGCTGTTCGAGTATAAATTAAACGAAAACTACAAAGAAAAGAGAACTAGATAGATAAAATTCGTTACGTATCTTTAACATCTATAGAGCAAACACCTATCATGATTTGGGTCAAATCCAATAAGGAGTGAACCGTCTGTCGGTTTGTACTTTAAGAAACATGTAAACGCAATAACTCAAAAATGTTATGACTTTAATATATAAAATTTTGTACGTGATTTTGAGACTACAAATTCACTTTTGTGTCAAATGTTTATTTCAATCGGCTGGAAGAAATACATCTAAAACATAAATTCGATTTTCGAATCCTAATAACCCCATGCCAGGGATTATTCGCCTAAGTACTCGCCAAGATTGGCATGATTAATTCAATAGAAATGCTGAATTAAGGTCCAAAATTAATATTTCTGAACTTTTGTACGTTAATTCTATTCAAGGCATTTTCTAGAGATAACTCTTTTATTAAAAAATACGCGAGAATGTTTTGGGAAGACCATTCGTATTACAACAAAATACTAATAATAATTATTGCACTGTGGCAAGTATTTCAATAATTAACTGTATATTTAGCATTTTGACTGGTGAAATCTTCTCATGCTTACGTCAAATACACCGACCAATTCGATTTCGAAAACGTAAGTGTATTTTTAATCTACCTGAAGTATTTCGCCACATTACAACCAAAGACAACGTGCAGTAAAATGTTAGATAATAGCCGCATTATTTATGTCAATGGCCAAAGACGTTTCGTAAAATGATTCCATTATTTTTTTTTGTATTGTCCTAAGGCGGAGAACAATCGTTTCCTTTAGATGATCATTTTTAAAGAAATCTCTAGAAAATTCTTAAGTGCTACAGATGGGAAAAAGGGGGTCAAATTATTAGAGAAAAATATTTTTTTTGTATTTCACTAGAGGAACTTTATAGATAATACCGAAAACCAGCATTAAAAACGAATGCATTCAATTTTGACTACATGTGACTCCAATCTTAAAAAGAAAATATCTTTAGAAATTGCAGCCAGAACATTTGAACAGAAAGTGACGTAAAATGCATTTCTACAAAATTTTGCTATGATTTAATTGTTTTAGTTAAACTTCTTTCATTTGAAACTCAACTTCGTCGAAACCACCTTGATGAGATAAAAATCTATCAATATTAATTCTATCTCCATAAATTAGAATTTTATATAAATATATTTACTTTAATCAATAGATATTATATTGCTGATTTAGAAGAACCAAACATAATCTAAATGATCAGCATGTTGTAATGAATTATGCTATAAAATTTAATTACACGCTTTTAAGTTAAATCGTTTTCTTAATAACAATTTAACAACTTTTCTTCTCTCTTGATTTTTTTTAAAGATAAAGCCTCGAGTTTTAGTGTTAAATAGTGTTACAGACGAAATTTCAAAAAGAAAACTTTTCGAATTCAGAAAAATCTAAAATTCAGAGATTCTTAGAAATTAAGAGAGAATTATTTGAAGATTACATTACTTTCTTATTCCAATTTTGCGTATGAGGAAACAAACACACACACACACAAAAATCCGAGAAGAATTTTCCCCAAAAACCTATAATCTGTGATCAAATTAACGTTGGCTTAATTCTTTTATGTGCATTTCATTTGGAAGATTATATGATATTTATTTTGAGTAAAGGTAATCATATATATAAACTTCAGAATAACGGGAAACTTTATTTTTGTGTCAAATCGCGATAAAAATCAAATGTGTATCTCTAATAATCCGGTAAGAATGACCTCATTGTATTGTATGGTAATTTGATGATATAATTAATGCCAATTAAAGGGTTACATCTAAAATTTACTACGACCTCTAATTTCGTTACCTGATATATTTAGATACTACAATACTCTACTACCACTACATGAAGATATATATTATCATGTTTATGTTCTAGGAGTGTGGAATAGTGTTTATTCGGCGGAGACTGCTCGTCTTGCGCCCGATATCATGATGTGGGGGATGAACACAAAATATATTTTACTAAGATTGCTAAGGTTAGACAAATCAGTAACATGGCGTGGTTTGTAACTAACAAAGACATCCTAAAAGATCTTATTCCTTGTAAAGATTTCATTAGAGCTAGAATTTTTGAAACGATCAACGAGAATTTTTGACACCCAGCGAGACATAAGTGACAGTAATTTTTAAAATTTGGTCAGGAAAAATCTCTTTACTTTTCAGATTTCTGAAACTTTGGAAATAATTATAATTAATTTGCTTTTAACTAATTTATCTTTGTCTATTGATTCTAATTTCTTTTCATATATATTTGTAGATGCCTACGGCTATCAGTTGGTTCGATGGGATTAATGGATCTGTCTATAAATTTCAGTTAAATATTTTATGTAATAAAACTTTAATAGTTTCTGGGCAAAATATACCAACGTTTCAAACTTCCATAGACTTATAAATTGGAACTATTTTAGGGGTCATTCGCCATTCTCGTAATTTTATTCATATATTTTATACCACAAGACATAACAGTAGATTTCAAAAATTAATGCATTTAAAAAATTTTCTCTGTTGATTGTTTCTGAAGTGAAACCTTAATTAACAGTATAAAAAATGTAAAACATTTTATCAAAAATATGCATTATATTGAAATTTACTAGGCATGGAAAAACAATTTAGTTTTTCATTTATTGATCATCATCAATAATTATAAACAAATATATATATAGTTATTTATGATCGGAGGTTGCATCTGTAATCTCAAAGCTTGGAGACAAATTTGGCCACGAATTTGGCGACTAAATAAAAATTACCGGAAAAATTTAATTAATGAATTAATATTTATAAAAACTGTATTAAGACTGTATAAGTATTAATAACTGTATTAAAATGTATAAGTGTATAAGTTTAACTGTATAAGTGTCATCTATTACTAGTTTTAACAAATGAATTTGAACCTAAGTAGATGAATAAAAAGTATTTTATTCATGATTGATTAAGGATAGTAAGAACTAATACACTGAAAAAAAATCAGGATACAATATTAATAATAACAATAAAAGCGATATGAGTTTACTTCAACACAAAATATATTGTTGTAAAAAATGTTAAATTTTTTTTTTTTTTTTAAATTAAAATAAAATCTATATTATAGTCAAAGAAATCAATAACATAGAAAAAATAATTTTTTGAATTCTAAGATGATATAAGAATTATTTTTGTGTTGAAGTATTTTTGGATGTTATTGCAGAAAAGTACCAAAACTTCACTTAATTTTTAATTAATTAAAAGCAAAATTTAAATTTAAAAAATCAGTCTAAGGTCTATTCTTTGCATTCAAAATAAATAACTCTAGTTAAAATTGTTTGATACGGTAAGCGCCAACACGCAAATATGCACTCATTTTTTTTTAATTATTAGTACAGATTAACAAATTTCCGTTTACGACGATAACGGCAGAAATAATACAAAACTTCCTTAATAGTAAATGATATAATTATAGTAAAGCATATAACATCCGTTTTCACTCAATTTCTTGCGTGACACTGTCCGATAAGATACCGAGGATTAATCATTTCTTTCTAGTTTAAGATTGTATTTCAGATTGCTTTAGATTGCATCTTTTATTAGAGTAGAATCTAACTACTTGCTGGAAACCTGATAAAAATATCAGACCCTAGGAATAATTGTTGTTTAAACCTAGAGTTTTTAATTCTTTTTTTAATTACTCACTTAAAATCTGAACCCATAATAAAAGAAAATGTGTGTGTGTGTGTGTTGGAGTTTTACATGCCAATTTTTGTTTTTGATATAGCTACTAGAATTTTGATAAATTAAAAATAAAGCAAAGTTTTTATGTTTTTATATCATAACTACTAAAAATATTAAAACACAAAAGACAGTTTTTACTTTTATTCAAAATTTGAAAAAAGTTCTCAAAGATACCAGTTTAGTTGTTTTATAATTTTGATCCCAAAGTGGCATACCAAATTTCATTTATCTAAGTCGTTGCATTTTTGAATTACCGCGTTCACATATATGCGAATATATGGAATAACATATGATTGCTTCCTTGAACTAAACTTCAATTCACATCTAGGTTTCAGATTCAAAATTGCGTACCAAAATTCATCCATCCAGTTGTTTTAAATTTTTGAGTTTTCGAATATACATGCAGACGGATAGGCAGATTTCAGTTCCATAGATTTCATTCAGAATTTGAAAGAAGTCTACAGGTTTGTTGTTAGGGCTATATAGTAAGTAATTAATTTCATTTTATTGTTAAAAAGTAAATTTTTTTTTAATGAACTAAGAAATTTCATTTTGCTGATTTTTCGAGATGGCAAATATTATTGAGCATCAAATTATCTTTTCGCAATGAAAAAACATTTTAAATGTTATGAAAAGTTTCTAATGAAGATTTTTTTTTATCAAAATCAACAGTACTTTATTAAAATGTTTAAATGTGATAGCGAATCATTCGAAGATGATCTACACCATCCAATTCGAATAATTATTAAAATTACGGTAAAGTCAGATAAATGTTGCTGGCATATCATCATTGGACAAAAGATGTTATGGAACAAGTTTCTATATCATTTGATTCTTACAAGAAATTTTAAAAGATCACTTAAGGTTTGAACGCGTCCGTTCTTAAATAGTTCAAAGAACTTTGAATTTTTTCCACAAGCAATAACGAGCGCAAGCAATCCGGGAGATACTTCCACAAAATAATTATGTTCTAAAATACCTTATTACCTTTGACGGAACGTGGATTTATGCTTTTGATACAGAAATAGCTCAAAAGTCAATTGAATGACGTTTGAAATGTGAAGCAAAATCGAAAACACCACGTCATAGCCGCTCAAAAATCGGAGTAATTTTAGCAGCTTTCATTCATTGTCGTATTCTGCTTTGTGGACTCCTATGAAACGACCAAAGAATCAATAAAGATTATTGTTTGAATGTTTTGCTCCTTTTGCAAGAAGCATTTAGAAGGAAAGGGCATGAAATGCGTCTAGAAACCCCATATAGTTATAGTTTTACTCCAAGATAATGTGCTTTCTCATAGAACAAATATCAATTCGTGAGTGTTTGATCAAACATTCAATAAATACGACTTCACAATTTTGATATTCATCTGATGTGGCAACATGTGGCTTACTAATTTCCACAAATGAAATAGCCACCATTTTCAAGATTTATTTATTTAAAAAAAATTCACTATTAATTATGAAGGGGTTTTAAAAAAGTTACATTAATTCGTATTGTAACTATAGGGAAAAAATGCTAGCAGATGTAGATTTTGGTCGGAAGAGATTAGGATTACCAGGAGATGCAATAAATTTTGATTAATACATTGAACGCTTTTTGTGCCACCATTCCGGGTAATATTTTAATACAGCAATATTATACTACGAAGCAAAAGCATAAGGAAATACCTACTTTGGAATCAATACCTAAAAAAAGTAATGTCTTTTTTATGCCCTAAAATGCGCTATTTTTTTAAATTTAACATAAAAATATATGTGTTTTGAATAACTGCATATAATTTAGGAAAATTAGTTTAAAAAATATGATTTATTTTCTGTCGAGAAAATAAATTATATTTTTAAAGTTCTGTCTCTCTATATATATAATTAAAATTTGCCAAATGGCTACATTATGAATTAAACAACATATCAATGATACAAATTCTAATATATCGATTCCGCAATAAAAATAGATGGTGGTTTTCACCAACATACTTTTTACAATGCAAAAAATATTTTGATAGTACTTTTAATGGTACAGTTATTTTTATATCTTGATTTTTCCCCCAAATCTCATAATTAAATCTAATCCTATTACCACCATTGCCATGTATCGGTCTTTCCTGCAAAAGTTTATCATAAGCATTTAAGAAAATATATGTAAACACTCATTTTTGCCTTTCGAGATAGTTATGGCAAGCTTATGAAAGAAAATAGAAACGTGCAGCCAAATGTACTATACACTGTAAGGATAATATAGACAAAAGTGCAAGATTGAATAATGATATGGAATAATGAATAATTTTCGATTTGATTTGTATTATAACAAATTATATACATGAATAATTTTTAAAATATTAAAATTAGAAGAAAACATCTTTTATTGGAATGAAATTCATACAATTTAAAAAGTATTTTTCTTTTTTTTTTCCTCAATTCGCTTTAATTTTAAAGTAATTTTTTGTAAAATATTATTTCCGAAATACATAGTCAAAAAACCCCAAACTTTGCTTACCATTTATTTCCTCGTGTATGTATTATAAAGAAAGTATTTCAGTTCAATTCAAATTAGATTTCGAGATTTTGATGAATGACCACCTTTCAAATTTTCCTGAGATTGAAAAACATATTCATAGAAAATGTACGTCCGCGTGACTGTCAGGGATCAATTAACTAAAAAACGTATTTAGCTAAACAGACGAAATTTATTATACAGTCTTTACACTAATATTGCAGATTTCTATCAAATTTTGGGTAAAATTTATTCAAAGTAAGTGAGTCTGACCGTCTTTTCGAATATCACTTAACACGATAATTGAAAAAGCGAAGAGAGCTGGATAGATAAAATTCGGTGCCCATATTTAACATCTATATTGTAGGCATCTACCCAATTTGGAACCAAATCCACCAAGGGGTTGAATGTCTGTCTGTCAGTACTTTTAGAAACATATAAACACGTAACTAAAAAACACAGTCACTCAAATAATATAAATTTGTTGTGAAGTTTTCTAACTAGAAATGTAGTTTTGCGTCGAATTTCTGTTTCAATTAATTAAGAAAATAGAAGTTTTCCGATATGATAAGGATTAATTTTTGAAATTCTCGCCAAGGATTGCACGATATTTTCAACAAAAATGTCAAATTCGCGCCAAAAATTAATATTTCGTAACTATTCCTATGGATGGCCTTCTCTGAGACCACACCTTTATTAAAGAGTATGCAAGAAAAGTTTGGGAAGCCCACTCCCACTGGTTAATTAAATAAAATTTTCAATAACTTTTGGGTTGAGAAAATTTGATAGTGGTCTTTCTGTTGTGCAAAATACAGTGTGTGCTGCATTTAATATTTTAGATTTGCATAAAAGATCATATGAACAAACATTCATCTTTATATAAACAGAATACTGATAGAAAAGTAACTGTTTTATATATTTAATGCATTTATTTTGTGCTTTGATTTAATAAATTGCTTTTTATAAATGCTTTAATTTAACAAATCTATACTCTTACTAATTTACCTTCTGTCTCCAAAGTTTATGATTCGAATAAAAGACGTCTTTTATTAACGTATGCGCGTGGGCTGAAACGCTTAGAACAGGGTTTAATAGTTCAGTGAATCATAGTTTAAAAGAGTAATTTTTTTTTTCTTGATTGTATATTTCCCAGGTGAGTGAATGAAATTTTGTTTTTAGTTACGCAGCTTGAATTGGTGTTGTTTGATAACCTGCAAGAACTTTTAGCGGTTTTTCCATGTTTGCGAAGTGTGGTTGGATTGTGCATTCAAATATTTAATATCGCATTTAAAACTTTTGATCTTTAACGGAACAGCAGTTATTTTTGCAATTAAACAACTAGTGTTTTTGATGAAAAATGTTTAAATCAAAATGGCAGTTTTAATAAAAAAAAATTAAATTGCCTATTTTAGAAATTTTTCTACTCAAAAGAACAATATAAGACGTTAATTGCTTCAGAACGGTTATTGGGGAAAGTTTATACAGCGACAACGATTTTACAAATTGTAACATAGAGGATCGTTGATAATGTGTCTCATTTTAATTTACTTAAGATATTAGTAAGCTTAATATGTTTTTATAAGATAAGAATGTTTCTGCATGAGAAATGCTGGGCATTGGTGGCACGGAGATCAGGTGTTGGTTTCGAAATCGGAAAGTTTCAGACTTGAGACTCGATTCTATTGAAAAGGCGTCCTGAAAGTAGCTCTGGTGCATGCTTAATCAGTCAGGGCTGAACGTCTTACCTGTAGGGCTGTGTGAAAGTTTGAATAGGGGGATGCCAGCTCAGGTGTAGTTCTCGTTATCTGACTGGATTTCAAAGGTACGAGGTATGTCCTAAAATAACCCTATTGTGGTTTTAAAATGACGTTAATATAACTGAACTGAACTAAACAGCGATATGATCAAAGCACTGATTTAAAAAAAAACAGTAAGTGAACAAGTATATCGCAAACTGATACCATACTTCAGAATAGGTTCCACTTTTATACTGCAATAATGAAATATTGATAAGCAAACAAGAAACACTTTCTAAAGCCATACAATTATAAATGGATTTTAACCTTGGCAGACTAGTCAGTTGCTAATAGTTAGTAGGCTGAAGAGGAATAGCAGTCACATCGATTAAAATAATATTATTAATATTAAAACAAATATCTGTTCATATTTTCAAATAATCAAAACACAAATTCTATGAAGTATGAGAAAGCAAGATAACATTTTGTCAAGTTCTTATTTGTCTAATTTGTTTAAATACATTTGTGTGCATAGAGAGCATTTAAAATATTATTCTACACATGTATGGATGCCATGAAACCAAGACTCATAATAAATAAGCCTACGGGAGTGGTCTCTGTGAAACTTTCTTACATACTCTAATAAACTTTTCATGCCAGAGAATGCCTTCCATGACACAAATATACAATACTTACGAAATGTTAAATATGCCATGAATTTAACATTATTAGATCGTGCCATTCTTGGCAAATTAACTTGCCGATTAATTTCTATCATGCAGGTAATAATATCCGAAAATCGAACTTATGATTTAGACAAGTTTCTCTCAACCAATTGAAACAAAGATTTTACACGAAATGCACTAAAAATCTCATTCAAGTTTTGATATATTTAAGACATCGCATTTTTGAATTATTATCATATTTCTAAAAGTACAGATCGACAAACAGTTAACTCGTCTTAGTTTTTGACTCGAACTTTGACAGGTTTAGGGAGATAGATGATCTTTCTCTAAATAGATTTTACACAAAATTTGATTAAAAAAACAATTTCTAATTTAGTGTAAAGACCGTATGCCGTATTTCAACCATCTACCTCAAAGAAATTTTGTTTTATCTTTGCCCCAGACAGATAGATGGATATTTTCCAAAAGTGTGTTTTTCGACATCTGGGAAAAGATTCGCCAAAACCTTGGGTTTGAATTTTTCGAGGATTTTTCTATACAACGCATCGTGAAACTAATAAAATCTTTTTCAATTTCACAAGGCTGTTAAAATTAAGAATTAACTTAAAATAAAGAAGAAACTTGTTGTTTAAATTACAAATGAGTTGAAATAGGAAACTAATTAAGTTAATCAGTGTATTGAAAAGGGTCCTATTATTTCCACTGCCATAGTGAATCTTATACTATAATACGAGGAATGGTTGCCAAGTCGAAAATCGCCCCAGAATTAATAAACTCCAGTAAACTTGGGGGTCTGGGGTTTTTGGCCACGAGGAATCGATTGGCGCCGGTTTTGAAGCTCTACGGTCGAGCAGTTCGGAGTTACAGATAGCATATTTTCAAACTTTATTAGTTCGCCATAATGGCTAATAGGTTTCAAGCGGTAACGTGCTGCCATCTATAGCCAATATGGCGAACTAATAAAGTTTCCAGAAGATGATCCGGAACTCAAGGAACTGATCTCGAAATGGATGATCCATAACCCGTGTGGTGATATGAACCCAAGCGCTCCATGCATGGTCAACAAACATAGAAGAGACCAGTGCAGATGGGGATTTCCAATGGAACATCAAGACATGACATCGCTGGTGGACGATGAAAAGCCGAGGTTTAACCGGTTATCTTTTCACCAATGGTTTCACAAATTTTCTTATGGCATGTATTGTTTTGATAAATCACAATTGAAAATTTAAATCTTCGAGTTAGCTTCGATACCTGTTTTCTCCGAGCGGAGCTCGGTCACCCGCTGGTAACAATAAATTCAAATCCACCAACTGCATAATGCATTTTAAAGACATAGGCTGATCTCTCTTCCATACAGGCGATAAGCTTTGTATAAGATAAAATTGAATAAATATTTGGATTTTGTAAAGTTTATTTACTTGTCTGCTTGAATATAAGTTTAGTTGTAAAAAGGAAGTACAAAGGTGTGTACTGATTGTGGCAGGATATTTCTTCCGAAACCACTTCCAGATAAGAAGCTTGCAGAATCGAATGCTTGTATTTCATGTCCCATTTGATATCTATAAACTTTCATTCCAGAAAGTCTATAGATATCAAACACTTTATTTTATTTTTTCATTATTTTGTATTCTATATAAATATATGAAATCCTTTTTCCGTCCAATGGGATGTTTTTCTCTTGAGTTTCTTTACATTAATTGCCTTTGGTGACCATCTATTTCGTTGGGAATATAGTTTATATTTAATTTCAAGTTATATCCTTTGGACATAACTTCATGTGCATGATTCCGTAAGAGCGTCAGATATTAAAATCATGGTGTTTTGATTGTCTGACAAATGTCCTGTTCATTGTACTCAAGAAGTTCAGGATGAGAATTATTCTCATGATGTAATTGTGGTATCAACAGTGTAAATATGTGGTTCAGCTATTTCTAAATTTCATAGTATTGTAACTTTTATATTACTTTCATAAATTACACAGTAACTTAAAATTTGAAAAAATGAAATTCAATGGTATATGTTATTAAAAATTTAAAAAAAAGTTTTTAAAAAAATTCTGAAAATTCAAGGAAAATAGCGTGACTGTTAAATTAGTTAATATGATTGAAAAAGAAAACTTTTTAAAATTTTAATACGAAGCAAAGTTTATTTTTGTATAATAATATATACGTAGCTATAGTGAAAAACCGTCGAAATTCAACCTTAATTTTATTCTTAATTCAACCTTAATTAACCTATGCTTTAATTATTATGAAATTATAATTAAGATATCAAAAATTTCCTTACTAGACGCACATTTCTATCTTCCAAAGTATCCATATATAAAATTTGATCCATTAAATGGATGTGAGCACTTTTATTAATTTTGATTCAATACATGCCCTCAAATGCTAAATTTGTGGGAACTGACTGCAAAATTCCATCATATTTATAACACTAATTATGAAAAACATTAAAATATTGAAAAAAAATTTAAGCATAGTTTTATAACTCTCAAGAAAGCAGAAAATAATTTTTGATCAAAAAAATCTGTAAATCAAAGCTAAAGTAGAATTATAGATTTTAAAGACTATTTTTGAAAAATGCACATGTACGATATTTATTTCTATCCATTATTTCGAAGAATTCAACGGTATTTTTTGAAGTATGACTTCAAACTTTGTCTTAACAAAGTTTCCCTCTTTAAAATTCATAAGTTTAAAAGAAAAATGGATTTTTTGCTGCAAATATCGGGTGTATCATTTCTCTGATTATACGTTGATTTGATTTTAACATCTCTCTTATTTTTTATTTCCCATTGCGGTAAAACCTTGCGATTTCTCACTCAGATTTTCTTTGCATTAACTGATCAAGATTCGAATAATGTTTATCTTCGTTTTCGAATTCAAACGAACATTATTACAGCAATTATTCAGCTTTAATTCGTGCACCATCAACAGTCATAAAAAATTTCCATTTATCTCTTGTTAAATAGTTTTCACATATGATTCTACAAACTGTTTCGCATTGAGTCATATGCTTCGGCGAATACTAGAGAACATTATGTTTTATAGCTTTTTAAGTTTCAAATATTTATTTATTATGTTATTTATTATTACTACAAGTATATTTTTTAAAAATTGTAATTAATTTCTGCTTTGGCGAAATTTTTTTTCTTATTTACGATTTCACTTCAAAAACATTTGAAATAATTCTCCTTTCTTGAGAATTTGTTTGGAATCTTTTTTCTCTGTAGAAATAATCATTGATGGTTTCTGTTTTTCTGTTTAATAAAGGAGCTTATTTTGCATTTAGAAATTTTAATACCGTGTATTTTAGAATGTTTTTGAACTATGGAATAAGAATATTTCTCTTTGGAATACATTAAAATGTATCCTTTATTCCACAGCGGTATTTAAATGCAGTATTTTGAGAGAGAAAATGATTTAAAGTAGCAAACGATATTTTTCATTAAATTTTTTTTAAGTTAGAGGAAAATGGTTAATTTTCCACACAGCTGTTTTCGATAGTAAAGGGGCGGGAAGTTATTTTGGACCACCTACTTACATGGAATGTGTTAAGGAATACATGGGCTAGATATACGTGTTAGAAGAAAGTTTGTCACCTTCTAATTTTATTAAAGTATTATCAGAAATTGAAAAAAGTTTTTTTATAGTTTTGAATGCTTGATTTTTAGGATAAATTTCTTTTTCAAAGCAATGAAAACAACGTGCAAATGCAAATATTGTCAGACTTGGCATTTTCCATCAGCAAAAAAAACAAAAAAAAAACAATTATTTTTCGAGCCAATTAATTAATTTTAAATCGAAATGAGACCTACTGAATGAATAAATTCTTATGGGTAGTTTCCCACACCATGCAAATTGGTGTAAAGTATTAATCCAAGCAAAATTGCTTGGAATAATACAAAATTGCTTGGAAATCAGTGCGCAATATTATTCCATAAAAAATGTTTTACCAAGTGAATATTTTGTAAATTTTATAGATGTATCAAATGCGACATATTTAGAAGAAATTTTCCATAAAGAATGCATATGATTAAAAAAAGTACAAATCTATAATCATGAATTTTGTAGTAAAGATTGAAGTTTGATTTAAAGAAAAAAGGACGTAGAAAATTACTTTAAAAATTTACAAATATTTTTTAATGCAGATTAATCAAGAAAAAATTAACAATTTAGAAGGAACCAAATAAAAACGATGAAAAAGCCCATCTGTTAGCAGGTAATATCGAACAAAGATACTTTCAAAAAATTTGTTGTTTTCAAAAAAGTAAACTGGCAGGGCAAAAAGGAATTGCTCACATTTATGCACTTAATTGATGCATTGAAATAATATTGAAAATTAGTAAATGAAAAAACATTTTAAAATTAACCTTTACGAAGCTTACTTAATGGAGCAGAATTACCACACTTTACCCTTTCAAAAAAAATTTATTTCAAAACATTGCTGTTTAAAACTGATTTGATTGAAACCGTTTTAAAATGTATAAGCACCCTATGTACTATGTTTTTAAGATATTGTCAAGTAAAAATTTAATCAATAAAACATTAAATGAGACAGAAAAAATCATTATGTATTCCTTCTTTTAAGAACAAAAAAGAAGGAAAAACCTTTTTCTGTTTTACAGTACACTAATTAAAGAATATTCTATGTTTGTTTAAAAACAAGAAAAAATTTCTTTTTGTGTCTTTTTTAATCTTGTGTTGAGAATTGACTATATGTCTGGAAAAAAATTTGGTCATTGGTAATACTGAAAAAAAAAAAAAAAAAAAAAAAAAAACAGTTTCCATTAATAGAGGGCTAGTTGTTGAAAAACATTTTATTTTTTACCGTTCCTCTGAAATATAATTTTTGTTTGGGAAATAATGCTATAAATAACTTACTAAAATTGTTCTACGACAGATAGATATTGCGTCAGGGGAAATAATTGATCGATACTCAGTTATTTTTATCACTTGGAAATGTTAAAAAGATTTCATTATTTTCAGGAATAGTTCCCTTTATATCAGCATTTGTGACATCTAAATCTCTATTTTTTAAGAGGTTGTCATGGTTACACGTTATCTGATACTCGTGTGATGGCTTAATATTTATGTTTACGTTTTACTTACTAATTTTTCATAAAAAGAACATTGTTTGTTTATTTTTAATACAATTGTTTTCGCAAAATTATCTTTCAAATATGAAATCTCAATTTCTTTATACCATTAATAAATTTCACTAAAATATTTTTTAAACATACTTTTTATTAAATTTATGTTTCAATGTGCTAAAAAGTTGAAGTTTTATTTTCTACTTTTTAGTTTTTAATTTATTTAATTAATCTTAATTATAAATGTTATAAAATTTTGATTTCTTCACAAATCCACTATTAGGAGGCGTCGAACATATGGAAATAAAATTTAATTAAATTCATTGATTAACATCATTAAACTCTGAAATTATATAATTCTAATTACAGTTAATCAATTTAATAAATATATTAATCTCCTTTAACTTCTGTTTTTAATAAATGATTAATCAGATTTACCATAACATTTATGTATATTATAGCATACATTTATAACATGTAATTAGAAATATGTTTCAGGAGATGGATTCTACAAATGAATAGTTAGGATAGAATTATTTGCTATATTTCTGAGTGCAAACTGAGGATTTAATTTTTGATTAATTTGATTAATTACATTAATTTTAAAGTTACAAGAGATATATAGTAGAATGGACTTGGGATTTATTATCATAATCGGGTGATTATTTCAACATTCATAGTCTGATCTTGAATCCACCACCTTTGCAATATGGCAGTAGCAATTGACAACCAATTATTACAAATTCAGAAATGAAATGATTCGATGTCAAATAAAAATTTTTCTGTTTCAAAATATTGCCAAATCGATTCCTAGAATTTTGAATATTTGTTGTTCAAAATTCTATAGAATATTTTTTATATTCTATTTACCGCTTATTTATTTTATTACATAAAATACTTTCTATATTAGAGCAATAATTATATTACAATCCATTTTTCGAGAATAATCTTCATTCTTAAATTTTGATATTTTTTTCTAATAATAGAATATTTTAATATGAATATTTCTTTCAATAGTCATGAACTTTCTTCCTTCTAATGTCAACATAATGTCAGTTGGGTAATTTTCGAGTGGTATTAAGTTTAAGTAATATGACGTACTGTAGACAAATGTAGAAACATTGATAGATGTTTTTGCTGCCGGGAAATGTGCATTAATATTGCACATAGATTTTTGAAAACTTTTATTCTATTCTATTAAACCATTTATTTATTTTATTCAATACATTTTCTTTTTATAATAAAGGGTTTCTTACCTTGGACTTTTCCAGAATAATTTTCATACTTAATTTTTGTGCACTTTTAATGATGAAATATTTTAATACGTATTTTTCCATCACTAGAAATCAAATTCCTTCCTTCTGATATCCGCACAGGGGTTCTCGAATTATATTAAGTTAAAGAAATTTGATGTACAGAAAATAAATGTAGAAACATAGATGTTTTTGCTGCTTCGAAAAGTGAGTTGCACGATCAATTCATAAATTATTGAGCAATTTTATTCTAATCTATTAAATCACTTATTTATATTATTGAATAAATTTCTTTCTATAATAAATGTTTTTTTACTGTCAGTTTTACGAGAATAATTCTCACTTTAAAATTCTGTGGGTTTTCTTAAAATTCTATTCTAATATTCCACCTTAGAATATTCTTTTTGAGATTATTCTAACATTACGAATTAGAACATTCTTCTCGATAATTTTCTAATTTGGATATTTTTATCAGTAGAAATGAACCTACCTCCTTTTAATATCAGCTCAATAATTCACATCAAGTAAAAGAAACCTGACGTACAATAGATAAACGTAGAAATAGATGTTTTTGATGCTTTGAAATGTGCATTCGTGCTAAACAATAAATTCACAGATTTTTTTAACACGTTTGTTTTATTCTGTTAAACTTCTCATTTATTTTCTTGAATAAATTTCACTTAACAATAAATGGTTTCTTACTACTAGCTTCTCGAGAATAATTATGATTCCTAAATTTTGAGAATTGCTAATAATGAAATATTCTAATTTGAATATTTCTGTCAGTGGAAATGAACCTTCTTCCTTCTGATATCAGCTCAGTAATTCGAATAATATTAAGTTAAAGAAATTTAGCAAACAATAAACAAATGTAGAAACAAAGATACTTTTGCTGCCTCGAATTGCGGGTTAAAGTTTCACAATCAATTCATAAATTTTTGAATAATTTTATCAATTTTACTAAACCACTTATTTATTTTATTAAATAAATTTCTCTCTATAATAAATGGTTTCTTACTGCCAGTTTTGGGAGAATAATTCTCATTCTTAAATTTTGAGTTTTTCTAATAATGGAATATTTTAATTTGAATGTTTCTATCAGTAGGAATGGTATATTCTTCTGATGTCAGTTAGTTATTGATTGATTCGTGTAATATTAAATTAAAGGAGTTTGACTTGCAGTAGACAAGTGTAGAGACATAGATGTTTTTGTTGTTCCAAAATGTGCATTAATGTTGTATAATCAATTCATAGACATTTGAATATTTTTATTCTATTCTATTAAACCACATATTTATTTTATTGGATAAATTTCTTTCTATAATAAATGGATTGAATACCAGGTTTACAAGAATTATTTACATACTTAAATTTTGAGCATTCTAATAATGGAATAATGGAATAATTCTAATAATGGAATATTCTAATTTGAATATTTCTAACAGAAAAAATTAACCGTCTCCCTTCGGATATAAGCTCAGTAATTTTCGAGTAATATTAAGCTAAAAAAATCTGACGTATAGTTGGCATTTGTAGAAACATAGATGGAAATATTTTAGTACTTCAAAGTGTGCATTAGTGCTGCTCAATCATTTTCAGATTTTAAGAATTTGTATTATATTAAACCATTTATTCATTCTTGAATAAATTTCTTTTTATAACAAATGGTTTATTACTGTCAACTTTTCGAGTCTAATTCTCATTCTTAAATTTTCAGCTTTTCTAACAATGGAATATTCAGATTTGGGTATTTCTAACGGTTGAAATTAATGAGCAGATATTAGAAGGAAGAAACTTATTAGCTGAGTAGTTTTCTAAGAATATTAAGTTAAAGAAACCTGACGTTCAGTAGACAAATGTAGAAATATAGGAAGGGGTTTTTGCCTCAAATTGCGCATGTTTCACAATCAATTCATAAATGTTTGAATAATTTTATTAATTTTTTAAGCCACTTATTTATTTTATTGAATAAATTTCGTTTTATATTAAATAGTTTCTTACTGTCAGATCTTCGAGAATAGTTCTCATTCTTGAATTTTCAGCTTTTCTAATAAAGGAATATTCAAATTTGGGTATTTCGGATTCGAAAAAATTGAAGCAGACTTTTTATTTTTAAATTCCCTTTACTCTCTTTCGGAAGGCTGGCATATTTACAAGCGACGCGAACAAGCAGAACTGGTAAAAAAGGCTGAAATTAATTTTCCCTGGTCTTATACACCATATTTTGATAGGGTATTGTTTACAGTGCGAATATTTTATTAAAATTCACATGGGAATTTCTGCATGTGTTATTCTGAAATCAGGAAAAACACAGGGTTCTTTTTAAAAGACTATTTAGGTCAGAAACATTTGATAATCCCTCACAGCGTAGAAATCGTTGAGGCATTTCTTGAATTAATTATGTAGAGAAACGGAATTGGTTCAGGAAATAAGAGAATATTTTAGAGTGACTTAGATATGGGATAAATCAAAATAAAACTTTAGAAATTAATTTGGATTGAAATTAGAAGTTAAAATATCATTACATATATATAAAAGAATAAACCAAAACTGATTTGAATATATTAGTTAAAGGAGGACCGAATATCTTTTGTTTAAATGTAATAGCAAAGAAAGAGAACAGTGACATGTAGGGTGTTCATTACTTTCTTTTTATTGTAATGCTTCTGTTTGAACAGCTTAAAACTTTCACAGGGAATTTTGCATTTTCACATCAGTTTTCGTTCCTTAAAGGAAAATTATATTTCCTATTGTCTTTGTAATTGTTTGTTTATTCCGAATTTACTATTTTTCACATGAAAGATATGTGTATGTGCGTGTGTGTGTGTGTGTGTAGTCTTTCCCAATTTTCTCTTTATTTTATATAAATTTTGGAGCTTTTAACCTTTGTTAGAAGTGTGTGTGTGTGTTTTTTTCAAGCAAATGTGATCGCACTGTATCCGTCAAATACATCAGTATATATTGTTAACATTAGTAAATAATACAGCTTAGTAATATAATAGTTTAGATACCTAAACACAATTTAAAGTAGACACAAATTAAAAAGCAGTATTTTTTTCAAAACGAACTATTAACATAATGATTTTTTTTCTCAGAAACAGCATCATCTAGTTGCTGAAAAAAAATATCGTGTATATATCAGATTAAGCACAACTAATGGAATGTTAATTAAAAAGTTCAAAACAATATTATTTTGATCAATTTTTATAATTCTTCATTTTATATAATAATATTTTGGTTATGTGGTTATGTGACTTGTTCAATAAAATGTCAGCATTCATTTAAAAAGATTTGAATTGCTTGTGTGTTGTTACGATTGTCCAACTCGATCAGATTTAACTAGAATAACTTGAGTACTTCAGTATCTAGAATGATTCAACAGAGAGTGTTACATTATTCTGTCTGTTTCATTCGAAGTATATTGTGAAAGAAAAATATTTCATCCCATATATTTCACTAAATTCTGTGATATTTTAATTATTCTATCAAAAATACTTCATGTTTCCATTTTAAGAAAATTGTGCGACATAAATGTTACAAATAAATTTAACTAAATTCTATATAATAATATTCATCTGTATAATTTTATTAATAAAATGTTAACAATTCTTCTTTAGTTAAAAAGATTTAAATTGCTAGCGGGTTTTTACAATAATCTAAATTGATTAGATTTAAGTAGAATTATTTGAGTTCTTTACTGAAGAACTTAAGTACAATGGTTCAACAGAGTGTGTTACATTATTCTGCCTGTTTCATTCGGAGTATATACTGAAAGAAAAATTTCATGGCATAAATTTCATCAAATTCTGTAATATCATATGGAATTATTTCATCAAAATTACGTCATGCTTCCACTTTTAAGAAAATTGTGAGAAAGAAATGTTATTAATAAATTTAGCTAAATTTTATATATTAATATTCATTTGTATAACTTCATCAATAAAATATTAGCAGTTCTTTACTTCTGTAAGCAGATGTAAATAATTTGTGTGTTTTTACAATAATCCAAATCGATCAGATTTAATTAAAATGACTTGAGTTCTTCAGTGTGTTAAATGATTCAATATACAGTTTTATTTTACTCCGTCATTTTATTCCTCTTTTTTTTTGTCATTTAGAATTTATTATGATATCAAAATTTCGTTGCATTTATTTCATCAAATTCTGTGGCATCATCCTGAATTATTCTATCGAAATTAAATCACTGTTACATTTTAAGAAAGTCGTCACGACAGAAATGGAATTAATAGACAATGCCAAACTTAAAATACAGAAATTTCTATATTTAAACCTTAATAAGAAAAATTTCATAATTTTTTTTAAAAAAACTTTATTGCTTATACGCAACCAACCACAAGCAGCAGAATAATGTGTGATAGAATGTACATTTTCAGACTTGAAAAAAACAAATCTAGAGTTATTTTAAGGTCCCTTTTTACGGCTGACCTTGGTAATAACTGGTCGCCCGGCAAGGTTGCACGACGAGAGAGTATACAAAAAGGAAAAGAAAAAACACACAGTGCTAAGTAAGCTATCGTGGTTGTATATTTGATCAATTTTGATACTGCTTGGCGGTTTTGATGGCCTTGTAGGAACGAATTGGCAACTTATCCACTTTTTCGATCACACAACATGCAAGACGTGTGCCAGCGTTGCCAGTTTTCAAACTTTCTTCGTTTCCACCGAGACCGAAATCGTCAGGCAATGCATGGATCTAAAAAAAATACAAAAAAAAAAAGTGAGAATACTCTAATTTTTTGTCCGAAACACTATGATAATGATTTAATGTTTCTATTATAGTTTGAAACATCAACAACTACATTCTAATTACAGCGTTGTATGATAGATATCATATTCAAAGAAGTTAAAATTAAAAGGAAAGAATATAAGAATAAAAAATATTTAAGTATAAAAATTCAAGAATTTATTGATTAACATTAATGTTAATCAAATATTAATGTAATATTTAATTTTGTGATTAAAAGATTTTAATTTTTAAATGTTTAAGCAACGAAAGACTTATAACATTTTTAAACAATTACGTAATATTTACTTTTCTTGTTTTATTTTATTTTAACAAATATTTGTAATTTAAATATCACAGCATTTAGTTTTATAAATAGCTAACTAGGTAGTCTTCACGTTGCTGCCGCTGAAGAAATAATTTTGGAAATATAGTTTGAAATTTGAAATAGCTATCGTATTTAATAAAGAACGATATTTATTTTCTTGTCGATAATGAATACATTCATTAAAACTGAATGATATACGAAGAAGAAATATAAACCGTATTTTTTTAAATTTTATTTTTCAAGTGCTTTATGATAGACAGTATTTTTTGTTTCTCCATCTTCCGAAAAAAACAAATGGATTTCTTGGATGTCCGATTCGTGAACATCCAACATCCAACTATCCATATCTTTGAAGTTCGAAGCAATAAATTGGGGAAGCTTTATCGCAATCGGATGAATATACGGCAGAGTATAAAATACGAACTAACACAAATTCATTTTTACAGATTAAATATAATAATTGTACTATGCCTATAACTTTCGCTCAGGTGCCAGCAATACGCTGACAAAGTTTTATTGCAATCGGATGAATGTTTTGGCAATGCATAAAATACAAATAAACAAAAATTCATTTTTATATATTAGATTAATAGTTAAAAATATGTTGGGATTTTAAAGGGAGGCGCAATTTCTTTATCATTTAGCATTAAAGGTTCATTTTTTCAAATAATAATGATAATTTTTTATTTAAAGAAAAGAAATTCGTACATCTAGTTTGAAACATTATAGTAACCTAATATCATAATTTTTAAAAGCATTATTTATTTTATCGTCGGCATTTCCTTACTAGTTTTTTGCCGTCTTTTCTAAATCAAGTTTACCACTTCATCAAATTATCTATATCTATATTTATAATAAAGCTCAATGTGTGTGTGTGTGTGTGTGTTGGCGCTCTACAGGCCAGACCGTTGGACCTACAGCTACCAAATTTGGTACATGTATACCTTGGAGGTCCGGAATGTGCACCTCGGAGCCCTTTTTTCGATTTTTTTAATTGGAATTTGAATTAATTAAAATTTAAGCGAAGTTTCGACGTCTTTCCGCTATAACTTCCGAAAATATAATCGCACAAACATGGTTTTTACAGCAATTTAAAGATAAAAAAATTAGCTTTCTAACGGTATCAGTTTTTTAAATTTATAACGTAAGCTTCTATTTTTAACGAATTTTTAAAGAAATATTTTAAACATGTTTTTATCACGTGATTGTATAAAATAAAAGAATGCCGGTAGTTCAAATAAAAAAAATTATCATCGCAAAATAAATCTACAGAAATGCAACTTTCAGCACGTGACCGGATAAAATAAAAGAAATATAAAATGTGATATTTTCTTTAAAAAATAAATGCAAAGCAAAGGATTCTAAGATCGTTTGCAATATCTGTATCATTAATTCCATAAATCTTCTTTACGGTAAACGTGATCGAATTTAGACAGGATATGCATTGGAATCCCGGCTTAACGGCATATTTCTATTATCGTTTGCAATATCTGTATCATTAATTCAATATTTTTTTTTCATTATAAAATGTGATTGTTCCTAAAAAAATAAATGCAAAGCTAAGGTTTCTATAAAATCTGCAAGAGCATGTCAAAGGGAAAAAATTAGGTTTTATCACCGTGTTGCCATCGTTTTGAAGGAACTTCAAATTTAAAAAAAAAAAAACTATCATCGCAAATTAAATCTGAAGAAACTTTTAGCACTTGACAGGATAAAATAAAATAAATATAAAATGTGATATTTTCTTTTAAAAATGCAAGGCAAAGGATTCTATGATCTTTTGCAATATTTAAATCATTAATTGAATAAATTATCTTTATTTATACAGGATATGCATTCAAATTCCTTTTCATTAACCAATTTGTAAAATATTATTAATAGGCATATATATTGTTTAATACTATTAATTTGATCTAAATGAAGTAAATAATTACATTTTATGTCGTTTGAGTCAAACAATGCGTTTATGAATAATGAGTTTGAGATTTCTTCATACTTTGTTCTGTGAGCCATATTTTACAAAATATTTTTATTAATATTTTAAATAAAAGTTGCTACAGCAATCAGTCTTCTAAATCAATCATTAAAAGTGACTGATTTATAAAATTAAAGAATATTATTAGGAAAACACGTTCTTTTAGAACTTTCCGTCCATTATCTTAAAAAAAAATATTAATTTCAGACCAATCAATGCTCGAAGTTACTTCAAGGCTAATGAATACGTGATTTAATTGAAAATTTTAGAACCCATTACACATGGCGAACCAGCTGGTCGCCAAAGGCGGCCAGCTGGTTCGCGTTTGTTACCTTTGGCGACCAGCTGGTCGCCAAAGGTAACAAAATAAGTTAGAAAAACCGAGTTCATCAATTAAATTTGAAATAAATCTCCTCAAGCAAGAAGAACTAAATATTTTTGAAACATAAATTTTGTAATCCTTTTCAAATATGTAACATAAATTAAACATAACATAAATAATAATATGTAACATAAATAAATAAATAAATTTTTTAAATAATTAAATATCAATTTATTAATTAGAAATTCTAATTTATTATTTAGGAATGAAACCTACTTCGCAATGGAATATGCTGCTGAGAATTTAAATTATTAATGAAGGATAAATATCTATTATGCTAGCAGTTAAATAATAAATTTTTAAAAGTATTTTTTTAATTAAAGAAAAAAAATTCAAGGAAATCTGAAAAGTTGAATTATTTTTAAAATTTGAAATGATATAAAAATTAGTTTCGTAGAGCATTACGCTTTTAAACATTTGAGAAACAATATTAAAATTAGGCTTTTAATTAATTAAAAATGTAATTAAAATCTTGTAGTCGACATCTACTACCCAATATGTAGCTATAAACTAATTTTGGTAATTCTAGATCCAATAATATGTTCCGTAAAATCTATAGAGCATATGCCCGAATTTTGCATAGCTTATTTCTATGTTTTTTCTTAAAGAAAAATGAGTGTTATGAAAAAAGTATAGTGAGATTAAATAGTAGACACTCGAGGCATAAAAGTTTCCTCAATTCGGATACTTTAATAGATGAAAAGTTTGTCTTAGCGTCCCTAAAGACAATCGCTAAATACTTTATTATCCCATTGTTAAGCGACACTCTCGAATCAGATTACAATAAATTTTCTTATTGTTCATTTGATCAAAGTTTATAAATTTTCAGAGCTTGTTTGCTGCATGAATTCCGCTACATTGTCATATTTTGAGAAGTAATGTGCATTTAAATTCTCTCATATCAATAATTTAAACTTTTCGATTTCGATTTTTCGTAAAACATTTTTCACTCATAATATGATGAACTCTGAAATTTTCACCTTCGTATGTTTTAAATGGCAATATAATGTTCAAATATTTTATTTGCTCAGTTTTTAGTTTAAAGCACGTTTTACAAGCGCCAAACTACTAGTCCAACCTTGCGCCTACTTCAGGAAAATCATTTGACTACAATTAAACAATCGCAAATAGTTGTCCCAATGAGGCAACCAATTGCCATTGTCCCTTTGGGTCATGTGATGTTTCTGAAGTAGACGTGACTTTACACTGCGCGCAATGGTTGGCCTCGAGTGAACGTTGCTTAAGGCTGGCCCCATAAGTTTTAAGAAAACGAGATACTATCAAATAGAGCGGGGGTCACGGTGAATTAACAAAGGCATTACAAATTTCATTGCATTAAAACTCCCATATTTTTTAAAATGAAAAATAATTTCTATGCTTTTATATATACTTCATGACAATAGAGCTTTTATCTTTTCAAAGCGTTAGTGGAGAATTTAGCTTTATGAAGGAGCGAAATGGAGCCGGATTTGAAATCTCATCCGTCTCCTAGCTTATAAAAATAGACTTTTCTGATATCACACTATTCTTACGTCACGCATGTCAACTCATCAGAGCTATACTATGCGATAAGAAAGAAAATATCAAAATATCCATTAAAAATAAAATATATATTATTAAATTTCCAACATACTTCGAAGTTTTTCTTTTAGCGCTTCAGTCTTTGACTTCCTGATAATTGTTATTTTGAGTTAAAGAATTATTATTTTTTCACTTTTCAGTGCAATTATTTTTCATTAAAAAGAAATTCATCGCATGTCATTGAACGGGGTAATGTTTCATGTAAAAAAAATCGAAAATATTAGCAATAGCAGGCCAATTAAGAACTTTATCCTTAGCTTTTACCAATACTTAACAAATACCAAACTGACAGATAATAGTCATATTCAGTGTGAAATTGAATGAAAGATTCGTATCTCTTAGGTGAAAAGCTGAATGAATGTCATACAAGGAAAAACGTAAACTAATTATACTCTTATTGTTTTTTTGCTTACCACAATGGCTTTTCCAACGATCGAATAAGGACCTTTCAAGGAAGCGACATCGTCTGAGAAGACAATGTTGGCCACTCCATGCTCATCGCATTCGATGTTGCCCAAATCTCCAACATGCCTAAAGGAAATATGAAATGAGAGATATAACATAAAGAATATATAGAATAAAGAAAATTTCATGTATAGAATAAAGAAAATTTTAGAATTTTAATCTTTCTCAGGGCTTTAAAGACTTGCTGGAAGATTCTTCTGCGATTTCCTTTCCTACATTTGTAGGTGCTTTGATATTTATATGCAAGAATTATGTAAAATGGATGCTAGAATACAATTACAAAACAAAGTATTTCAGGTTAGTTTTAGTACAATGCATCCAATTATACATAATCCAATCGGAGTAGAATAGATTACTTAAGTATAATGCAATAACTCAATACGAAAAAGTGTATTAAAGTAAATTTTTCAATCATGCTTATAAAAATTAATTATATACAAGAATCCGAAATTTGAAACTGACTACAAATTGCATCTTTATACCCAACTTGTTAGTTTAGGTTTGGTTTTAGTTATATTAAGATCCCGTTTTAAAGCAACATGAGGGCTATTTTGGGATGGACCTCGTCATTTTGAACCACGTTCAGATGACGAGGACGACACCTGAACTTTCACCCCCCTCTCCACACCACACCACACCAGCGGGAGGACGTTTGACATGACAGATTTAACGTGCAAGAGGTCCCCTCACACGACGGTTCTTCGGTACAATCGAGTCTCGAACCTGAAATCCTTCGGTTCCAAAGCCGAGACCTTACCACCAGGCCACCACGAACTTGTTAGAGAAATTTGTAAAAAAATTACATTTTTATACCTAGATGCAATTTCTTTAAAAATTGGTTAGAGAAATTTTTAGAAGTTTCATCTGAAAAAAATACAGACTTTTAATCAAAATTAAATAGTAGTTTCAATGTTTATCCAACCACAGACTTCTTTGTTTGATTATAGCTATTCTCTCTCTCTCTCTCTATCTTATACACACACACACGTATGGAAATATGATGATATCTCTTAATCTATTTTAAATCCTAATTAGTTTCTAATATTAATTTACCGCACATTACCATCATTTTAAGATTTCTCTTATTTCCTGATCTAATCCTTACTTTTTATTTAATTATTTTTAATACGAATTCTAGAAAGCTGATGACTTTAGCATTTTTTTTTTACATTTCGAGTAAAAGGGTAAAATTCTCTAAAGCTTACAAAAATTTGTAAAGATACCCAAGATTTCTTTTTTTAATTGGCACGAGTCAAAGAAATGCATGTTAAAATATCATAGTAAAATCCCGGAAGGAAAACATTTCTCTTTCTTGTATATATATTAAGCAGTTTTGTTAGCATTTTGTATGATTATTTGACGTGAAAATTCTTCAAGACAAGAAGAAGGTAATGATCAACCTCTCAGAATCTAATGATCAATCAAAATATACTTTAAAACCAACAGGAACAATGTTACGGAAACTTTCATTAAAAATCTCCCCTCCCCTCTTCCAGTATAAAATTTTGGACTTTGGGCAAGGCCACAAATATCTTCCTATCTTTCTTTTAAATATCTTTCTTGGTAAAAGATAATTACTAAATATTGAAATTTAGCATGAATCTAACATTTTTGCTAAATATACCCGGCCGAATGAAACTAAGATTTAACTTAGAGCCACCTTTGTAGTCACAACTCACCGAAATTCAAAGATTTAATTATATTTTTCAGGGAGAATTATCACGTTCACAGGCATGAAAAATACAAGTTAAACCCTTTGACAGATCTAAATTTGATAATAATCTATGTTTTAGATATTAAATCTATATATTAAATTTTATATCTTGTACTCCAACTGCCAAACAAGTTTCCTTTGAATGGATTTCCCACAAAATTTGATAGAAATCTACGAATGTATATAAAGTTCATATATTAAATTTCATCAGTATAACCTCAAGCATTTTTAAGTTACAGTTTCAGAGATAAATAGACAATTTACAGTTAGAAAAAAAGTTATTCCAAAAGTCTGTTTTACAAACTGAGGATGGTCTGAAACGTGGAAATCCGTCAAAATCTCGAGTTCGAATTATGATATTTCCTCTGCATTTGGTATAGCAGAAATAAATAAAAAAAGTTGTTGATGTTTTTCAGTTACGTAATTACTTGTATATACGATTGATTCCAGTAGATTCATATCTTCCATTTTTTATCAAATAACAATGTGAAATTTAAAACTGAATTATGTATTAATAGTTTAACAACCAGGTAATCAATTTCAACTCCGAAAGCTAGTCTCTAAAGGCGATTAATCTATACTTATAATAAAGCTCAATGTGTGTGTGTGTTGGCGCTCTACAGGCATTTGGTACAGGTATACCTTGGAGGTCGGGAATGTGCACTTCGGAGCCCTTTTTTCGAATTTTTAATTAGAATTTGAATTAATTAAAAATTAAGCGAAATTTTAATTAAAATTACGCTAACATTCTGAATTTTTCTGCGAAAATTTCCAAAAATATTACGGTATAAAATTGTTTTTTTAATTCTTTTAAAAAGGACTTTTTTTCATTGATATCAATGTTTAAAGCTATAAAATCAGTTTCTATTTTTAATGAATTATTTTTTAAAATATAGAATCATATTTTCCAACAATTAATTTCTTACAAAATAAAAGGAGAATTTAACCTGCAAAAGCACATGAAGAATGTACCGGTGATTGCCGTCATTTTGACAAAAACTGAAACTGAATAAATAAATTAACTCTTATTGAAAAATAAGCCGAGAAATGTGTGATATTCACGTGTTAAAAAAGAAATGTAATGTTATGGAACAAATATAAAATGTGATATTTTCCACGTAATTTCATAACAACTTATTGCGAGTCAGAGAGTTATATAGTGCAATGAACAAATAATCGTAATAAATCACGTAGCTATAATAATATTAGTTACGTGACTATCGAAGTTTAAGTATATCTGGCAGAGAAATTATGAAGAGAGCAAGGTAAGTATAAATATTTAATTGAAAATTTTAGAACGCATTACTCTTGACGAGCCAGCTGGTCGCCAAAAATGGCTAGTCAAATATAATTTAAAGGGGGAAATCTCATTAAATTATTCAAACCAAACGAAAGAAATTTCACATCTTCCAGCAGCATCTTGAAAAGCTATACTTCAGAGATATCACCAAATCTAACCCAAACATCTCTTTTGTCCTTTAAGCAAACTCAGCTGTCATAATAACTTCCTGATAAAAAGAATTCTTTGTTACGGAATGATTTCCGGAACGTTCGAACATCTTCCCACATTCTAAAACTGAATAAGTAGGCCTTAACTTCGAACAAAAACATTGGAAACTTCCAACAAATCAGTGTTACTTATAGGCGGGAAACAAGTTTTTCCTTACGTAAGGGCTCATACAGAAACATTATCACGTAAGATTATGTAATACGAAGTTACAAGAGAAGGTAGATTCTTCGAGTAAGGCATCAGGTATCGATGCTAAACAAGGCTCCTCGGTAGGGGGGATAGGAATTCTTTACGGCCTGTTTAAATGATCAGTAAAAAAAGCGACCTTGCACTTGCTGTTTAGTGAGTATCAAAATGGTTAAATTTAAAATCATTTGACATTGATTATGAAAGATGTTTTAAGTTGCATGCTAGATTGTGTTCAAATATATCTGATTAAAAATTTGAAGTAGAGTGACATTTTTATCAGAGATTAATTATCGAATTCTAAAGATAAATTTGAACTTGACGGTTTGCGAAATCGTGATGACTTGAGCTACTAGTTTAATTTGACTGAAAGTAATTGAAAAATAGTTTTAATCTCAATAATGCAATTATTTTATATTTTTAAAAAACTGTGCTGCTTGTAAAATCATGCAATTAATTTAATTTTGTTGGAAATAATTTAATTTCGAATTTTAAGTTCTTTTATAGTCTATCCTTGTTTAGCCTACTTATATTTAAGTCTGTTTTGTAGCCACATTAGGGATGTTTTGGCATGGAAATAATTTTGAAAATGATGAGGATGACATTTGAAATTTTACCACCCCCCATATTCAAAGTTTCTGCATCATCCCAGCCGAAAAACATTTGGCGTTAAGCCGCTTACTTGTTTTCAAACCAGATCTTGCAAGTTTAGTTTAGTTAGTTTTATTAATGTCCCGTTTTAAAGATACTCTAAGGCTGTTTGGGGACGGACCTCGTAATTTTGAACTATGGTCAGATGACGAGGAAGATTCCTGAGATGGCACCTCCCTCCTCTCCACACCACAACACAACAGCGAGAAAACATTTGGCCCCCAACGGATTTAATGTGCACCAGACCCGGCTCCGGAGAATTCGGTCTCGAGCCTGAAACTTTCCGGTTCCGAAGCCAAGACCTCGCCACCAGGCCACCGTGGCCCGCCAAATCTTACAAGGCTAACTCTGGTTTTAAATACGCTTACATGAATTGCACAAGGAAAAAGTGTTGTGATCATCAAAATAAATTATCGGCCCCAACTCCTCCCACAAAGATGTTTGGAACTACGTCAGCATGTTGATTTGTCGGTCTATACGATAGCATACTAAAGGATGCAAATCTCTCTCATGAATTTACATTAAAATTGTAAATTTCAGACAGACTTTGAATGAAATACACCTATGAAAAGTCTGTTTATTTGTTTGTATAGATAGAAGCACAACATTAAAAAACAAAGGGAGTTTTTAGATGAAATTGGTCGTATGCGGCTTTAGCACTTAAAATATAGATTTGTACAAAATTGTGAACCAAATTCTTAAGTCTATCTGTCTGTGCATAGATATGCGAAAACACAATAATTCTGGAATGTAACTGTTAGAAGGTCGAATCTTATTTGAGAATTTTACATAAAAATTGTAGATTTCGATTAAATTTTTCAAAGACAAGCGACACAATGCATGATTGCCATACTACAAAATTAGACAAAAGCTCGCTGTTTTATGTTTATGCGGGAGTGTGATTCCTAATTTTTGAATACTATCAATTAAAAGCAATATCTTTTTCAAATATTCGTGATGATATGTTTCTGTTATCGATGTAATTTAATGTTAGTATTTGCAACTGTGAATTCTTCTTTTTAATTGCCATTTTTTGGAGATAATTTTTCTTTCAAATAATCATTATGACATTTTTTTTCTTATCGATGTTTTTTATAATCATCATTTCAATATTTATTCAAAAATTCTAATTCTTTATATTGCTGTCAAAAAAGCCTCTCTATAATCCGGGACTTCACTGATTTTTACTAGCCCAGTACTCGCCTTCGCCTTGTATACAGCCGACCACCCCGCCACCACTGAACATAGCAGTCCCCAGTACTCGTCTTCTTCTTGTATACTGCCGACCACCCCACCACTACTGAACGTAGCAGTGCCCAGTACTCATCTTGTATACAGCCCACCACCCCGCCACCACTGAACGTAGCAGTGCCCAGTACTCGTCTATCTTTAGAAAGGCGAAGGGGTGAAAGTGAAAACGTCTCTTCTAAGTCTGTGCTAGTGACCTTGAACGTAATACAAACAGGCTACTGTATTGATTTTACAGTTTCACTTTACAGAGTTCATTCTGAAGGTGATTCTGTGGCTAATTTCTAAACTGTTGAAGTTAGGTTTGTATTTCCGGTTGTGAAAATGCTTTAAATGCTGTAAAGAATTACAAGTACTGCTGTTTGAGCCTATAAAATGAAATACTGAAAAATTAAGAAATCTGTATTTTTATACAGTTTCTCCGTCTTTTGAATCCTTTTTAAAGAAATATTCTTGAAAAATATACATTTAAGCAAAAACAAGTTCCCCACTTCATATCAAAAGTGACCTATGAATCACTGAGTATCACCATGACCTTCGTAATACGAAGGTCCTGGTATTATTGTTTAAGATCAGTACTATGGCTTTGATAGCCTGGTTGGTAGGGAGTTGGACTGGCATCCCTTAGGTTGTGAGTTCGAACATCACCGGCCGGAGAATCTCCGGGTGTGGTGGTGACTGGCGCGCTAATAAATCTGTCGTGGTCACAAAATCCTCTATGTCGAGAGTAATACCACTGAAGGTATTGGTTCAGAGGTGATTGTTCTCTAATCCAGGTCTAAATGACGATTTGTGAATGAAAAGTATGAATGAAATCCGCCCCGTAAAAGGGTGTGTGACGCGTGAGCAGCTAAGTCGTACTCTTGGCCTTAGATGGCGCTGAAAATACAAGAGACGCACAAATCGGATTAAATCGAAATGGCTATTTAGTCAGCGGGTTTATCAATGACAAGTGCCGTTAGAAATAACAACATATCATTACTATGGCTAGCACCTGTGAATGACAACCATCTAATGACACATCTGTGACTGTTAATTGCCGTAAAATAACAGAATTCAATGCTTACTAATTCGGTCAATTTTGGTTGTAAAGGGGAGGAATTCTTTTGTTAATTTAAAAATGACAGTGTGTCAAGAATATTATACTAACTGTAACTAATAGGCCAGAGAATTGTACTAAAGCTTAGACGTTTTATATACACTAAATTTTTAAGAAATATTGTATCAAACGTGACACACATTTAGCACATTTTTTTCAATTAGAAGAAAGTGCTTAATTCTAGAAATATAAAAATTTATTATTAAGTCTTATTAGAATAAATACTTATATATTATCAATATTTCTCTATAATATTTTATATTTGATGCAATATATATGAGTTTTCCTATTTCAAAACATATTGTCTATGGACATAAAGGAATCTTCGGAATACACTAAGACATTTTATTTTTAAAATATTTAAATCATTAAGAAACAAAATATACAAACTCGATCGTCATGCATTTTCTGCTTCAACTGTAAGGCCATTATTTGTGACATGACAAATGATCTGTATTTAAATTTAGAAAATTCCTCCAAATGATTTTGTACGAATAATTTTTTAACGAAATTTGCAAAAGGGATTTTACATTAAATTTAAACAATAAATTTATCTAATTTATTTAAAGCAAAATATGAAAAAACATGAAAAAGGAAGTGCAAGTTTACTTTTTTAACGAATCGTACAGAATCCCAAATGATTTTGGGATGCATTGAAATTTTTTTTTATTAAAACGTTGCCAGTTACAGGCTAGAAACTCCATTTCCGATTATAAATAAAGGGGGAAAGTTATAAAGCAACAGTTATTAAATGGCGCGCTTTTTCTAGAAACATATCTATAATTTTTATTGAAACCTTCATTCACCTGATATTGTCATTAATCCAACATATCTATAGGATTATTGAGAGATTACTGTGCTTTTAGTTAAAAAATTACAGTGAATAAACACATTAATTATAAATTTAAATAAGATTACAGACAAACAATTTTATATAATTTGTCAGTTTACAATTAATTTAAACTTCATAACAATGACTTTGAAATTTCACATACACACTAAGTTATGAAGCTTTAGAAGACGAAAAGACACTTAGATTCAAAATACAAAGAACGATATCTCAGAAACTAAAGTACAGATAAGTGAATTGCGAAAGCCTGTTATATCGATATCAGAACAATGTTGTTGAAATGCGCTTAAAGAATAAAAGAATTAATCTGCTATAAAATTTGCTGTGTGGGGAAATATAAAAACCACAAGGAGAAAAAGAAACAGGGAGATAATTGTACAGTTAGATTCAAAATGACTTCACTTTTGCGATAACGCTGCTCTAGTATTATTCTCTTTTTTATATACACGATAGCTCATTCCGAAAAAATAAATCTACTTCAACTTCTAACAGCATTTGCCCATGAAATGAATGTCACATAAAATGAATCAGTTCATTTAAGAAAGTAATTTGCAACCTTTTAAAAAAAATTTAAGTTATTATCAATTTAGATTTTTTTTGTGTATCTGAAAATGAGGGAAATATTGATTGTTAAAAAAAAATTCAAGGTTTTAATATGCTCCTTGTTTTCTAATTTAATTCTCACGGCTTTCTTTGTAATAAAAGAATCTCCATGTTTAAAAACTTTCCCGTGGGTGATTTTAACCCATATGCATCATTAGGGTATATATACACTCAATTTTCCTGGTCACTATCACTGGAGCATACATATACGCTGCATCATATTATAGGCTATGCATATAATATGATATATACTATTATTCATATTACTATATATACTTATATACTATATATACCTATATACCTATATATGATATATATATACCTATATATACCTATATGCATCCCACATTTCAAATATTACCACAATGAACAAACTTTCTAATAAATAAATAATGCTCAAAAATAATTTTTTTCTACTTTTCTACAATTTTACACCTAAATATGAAATAAAAAATTTTCCGTGATATTGGCCTTTTTTTTCATATTTTCATACAATGTAAATGGGTTATATATATATATATATATATATATATATATATATATATATATATATCTTCAAAAATATTCGAACTCGAAATTTTGACGAATATTCACGGTTTAAACCTCACCGAATCCGAACACACATTTCTGGCTTGATGCCAGCTTTGATCAAAATACGATAACTTAAAACTCTTAGATCTAGATGGCTGAAATTCATTCTCTATTACTCTTGGTTTTTATACCGCATTTATCGATTTCTATCACATTTTGAAGGAAATACATTTAAAGGAAACTTGTCCATCCAGTGGTCCAAATATAAGTTAACACGATAACTCCAAAACGAAGATAGCTATGTCGATAAAATTTGTCGCACAGATTTAAGATCTAAAGGAGAGATAGATGTAAAATTGACAACCAAATCCTTCAAGTATTGATTGTCTGTCGGTCTTATTTTCACAAGCCTGCGAAAAGACAAGTTAAATATATAAAATCACTTCATTTTATAACATTAAATTTAGTACAATGTCAAATTTTAGTTTCAACCGGTGGAGGAAAAGGTGACAAACACACACATGCAGTGCTTGGCTGCTTATGTATTAAACGCATCTTAGTGATTAATCGCCAAAATCATTCTTTTTCTCTTCTATTTTTCCTTCTGTGGCGTGTAAATAATAATGCACAAGTACGTTGATTGGAGAGTATATGGAAAAGTTTCGTAGATACAACTCCCACTGGTTTTGTTTTTCTTGCCTATAACCCCTCTATTTCGAAGACGCAACATAATAACACAATAGTTGAAAGTTTCTATTTTTTTTTTTTAAATTTAGACACCTTTGCGGAATCCAGATAAGTCCTAGGCTTCCTATGTTAAGCTTAAAGAAATGCTTTTTGCGGAATTATCAATACTTTTTAACAGATTAAATAAAGTTAATAAAACATAACAACTGTTGAAAACAGCTTTTACAACAAGTTTCTTGTAAATGAAAAACCAAGACTGCCGAAAGAATCGAGGGTTGTATTTCAGTAATCACTATGGTAGAAAGTTTCATACAGCCTATGGGCCGTTGCGTAGAATTAGAAGTAGATAAATTGGTTTAAAAATTTTATTAGTCTTGTTGTTAAATAATTAAACTTGTAAAAAAATACGAATAGTATACTAATTATAAAATATAAGGAAAACAACATATATTAACATTTAATTATTAAAACTATTATAAAGTAGACCACAAATAGTTATTTATATATAGCAAATTGGAATCTATATTATTTATTTAATTGTTCAAATTATTTATTTAATGGTTTATTTAAATGCTGTATTTCATTAAAAAATATTATTTTACATGATTTGCCCTATACATATTTGGAGTTTATTATTTTCTTATAATCTGTCACAGAGATTAAAGGCTTATATTTATAAAAAAAAACTATTTTAATTACGACATATAAAATAAATATTTTTTAAAATACTTTTATTTTTAAGAATAATTTTTTATGATATAAATATAAAAAACAACAATCTATTAATTTTCATAAAATTATGAATATAAATATACTATTATACAAAAAAATGATTGAATTGTTTAACTTAACTTAACTTAACTTAATTGTTAACTTAAAAATGCATCGAAAAGTAAAATTTTGCTGATCAATTATCAAAAGGGATTCTATAATATTCTCTTCCTAGGACCGCAAAATGTTTAAATGTTTGTCTATAATATTAAATTGAAATTTGGTATGCAATTCTTGTATTGAACTAACAAAAGCGGTTGACTTTCTATCAATCTGTTTGTTCTTTGTGTATGTAAACATAATTAATCAAAATCGCAAAAAGCAAAATGTGTGAATTAAATCAATAAACTAAAATTGCATAAATGAATATACAAAGTTAGAGGCCGCGGTAGCCTGGTTAGTAGAGCGTCAGTCTCGTAACCGAAAGGTCGCGTGTTCTGTCCTCGTTTCGGCCAAAGACCGCCGTGTTGGCTAATGGCAGTTGGGGCACGTTAAATATGTCGAGACTGCAAAGTCCTCCAAGTTCCCATAACAAAACGATACCTCTGGAGGTACTGAATCAGGGATGAGTCGGTCTCTGATTTGGATCTAAATTCTGACTTGCGGATGGATGAATGAGTTTGACCACCCCCTAAAAAAAAAGGGTTGTGTTGTGTGTGTCTTCGAGCAAAGTCGTACTTTCACCTTAACGGTGCTCGTTAACAACGAAAGTCCCATACCTCTGCCTTCATTCGAAAGAGCTCCGCTCATTCTTGCTTGGTGTGACCAAGTGGCATTAGAACCACCACAATGTTAGATTGATAAAATTTGGAGCATAGATTTAACACTTAAAGCATAGATATGCGCCAAATTCGAAAATAATTCGTTAAGGAGTTGATTGTCTGCCATTCTATATTTTCACAAGCATGTAAATTCTATAACTCAAAAAAAGCAATAATTTATATCCACAAAAGTTGGTATATGATGTTGCAAATGCAATCGTATTTCTGTGTTAAATTTGGTATTAATCTGTCAGAAAAAAAGCGTTAAAAATTTAATCGGTTTTTTAGTTACCTGTGTGTTACCAGGTAATCAATAATCGGAAAAAAATCTTCCAAGATCGCATTCTAATAGACTTTTTCGTAACTATTGCTCACATTCGGTTGCACACATGCGGTTTTTATTCATACCAAAACACATTTATTATAGAGTATACGATAAATTCCGGGGAGACACAGCAGATGGTTTCCGTCTAATTCGTTTTATTCAATTCTCTATACAAATGAAATTACATATAATATCATTGTTTCGTCTTAGAAACGACTATTTCCGTTTCCAGCTGCGGTTACCATGGAAACGGGCACACGCGCAGTTTTTCTAGAGCTTTAATGCTTTATTATTTTTTTTTATAATGCTTAGCTATTTGATTTGTAATGTCTAATTATATAAAGATGTAAAGATGAATATTTGTGTTCGTGCAGCTATTCGTGTTCGTCAATAAATGTCATTCTGTGTTTAATGATATCTTTGGTTTTTGAGAATCAAAAATTAGATTTTAGATGTTAGATCATGGATAATAATAACCATTGAACCACATGATAAATTTAGAATGGAGCGACTGTATTTAGAATTATTTATTGAAAACTCTGGCTCCATAAACATCAGTAATAACGAAAAAACATACACTTGATATTCTAATACTTTTCTTGTACAATAAAATCAAATATGTGTACGCCA